>JACEFZ010024064.1:0-13904 GCA_014155875.1 Cepaea nemoralis | reverse complement strand
TTCTTTTCTTGGGACTGATCCAAGACCATCTATCAAAGACTATTGGGGACAAGGCACATTTATATACCCCTTGGTATGCCACTATGTTTCCCAGGAACAGATTTGAATCATTTTTCACCCCCATGTTTCACGTATGTGAACCAGAAGCATCAGGTGAAAAAAATTGATCCTCTTGTGACATGATCCTGAAGAGATTCCAGGAAGAATTTTACCCATTGAAAATGTGTCCATTGATGAAATGATATTGGATGGAAGGGCAGATTTCAGCACAGAAAATACAATGCAACAAAACCTCACAAGTACCACATCAAAACATTTGGCCTTTGTGATTCTGCGACTGGCTATGTGGTGAATTAAAAAATTTATATGGACGAAAACCCCGAATACAGTCCGGATGTAGATCCACAACTGCTCATGCAGTGAAGGTTTGCCACACTACGAATGTTCTCGGAGCTGGCCATCAAAATCTTTGTGAAGATTCTACACTTCGAAAGCTCTGATTGATTATCGCATTCCAACAATTTCAATTATACAGGGACACTGTAATTTTTGTCTGAAAAAAAAATACATGATTCAGAATCTGCGGCGAAACTTCTTTTCGGATGGTTGATTGGAAGCAATGGTGTTTATAGTTTAGAATAGTGTTGTTTTTCAGTAAATTCAATTGGATTAGCAGTGATCAGGATATTGGATAACAACGCCCCCTCGGTAAGTACAATGTTTACATATTTTTTACCTCTTTTTAACAAATTATGTTAGAAGTTATATTATTATTTTTATTTTATTTACAACATACAGCAAAAATTCTCCTACCAACATATTCCTTGTGCAATCCCTTTATTTTGATATATAATACAACATTTCTGCTACAATTTTAACCATTTTCATAACATTATTGCGACATACACCAATTTCCAGATTTCGGCCATTAGTTTTTTTCATTTGTGTGAAAAAGACATGGTTTCAGAATATGCACCAAAACTTCCTTTTGGGTGATTTATATGAGCAATACTATTTATATTCTTGAAGACAAGTGGTGTTTGTTTGATTATTCAGTAAATTAAACATGATTAGCAGTATAGGAGTGTAGAAAACACATTCTAAGTGCAATGTTTACATTATTTTTACCTACTTTTGTCCAATTATTTTACAAATTATATTATTATTTTTATTTTATTTACAACCTAAAGCAAAAATTCTCCTACCAACATATTCCTTGTGCAATCCCCTTTATTTTGATATATAATACAACATTTCTGCTACAATTGTAACCATTTTCATAACTTTACTGTAACAGACCCCACCTTCAAGATTTCAGCCATTATTTTTTGTCATTATTTGTGAAAAATACATGGTTCAGAATATGCACCAAAACTTCCTTTTGGGTTACTTTAATGCGCAATACTGTTTATATTCTTGAAGACAAGTGGTGTTTGTTTGATTATTCAGTAAATTAAACATGATTAGCAGTATAGGAGTGTAGAAAACACCTTATAAGTGCAGTTTTTTTAATAATTTTACCTCTTTAATTCATTTGTTATTATTAAACCTCTCATTATTGTCATAATATTTGTAACCTATCAATTAATTATTAACACTGTCATGTTCCTTGTGCAATCCTCTTTAATTTGATATGTAATACAATAGGTTTTCTACCACCTTAACCATTTTAAAAGCATTATTGTAACACACCCCTAGTTCCAATTTTCTGCCATAAATGTCTGTTTGGTCACAGCCCAGTTTTTGTTTGGTAGTGAAAGAGTTAAGAGCAGATCGTGCTGCAATGGTTTTCAACATGGTTTGAGCGTCGACGGTACAGAAAGCATTGGCAAACTGCTGGAGGTAAAGTTGCCTAATAAAACACAAACACAAAAGCTAGTCTTGTGGCAGGAATCTGTTGTGGGTATTTCGGGTGTTAGGAGCATTCCATTTTGTAGGCCTGAAAGCACGGATGAATAGGTGACCATGGTCATTCTTCATTTCTCTCTCACCCCCCCCCCCCCCCCACACACACACTTACAGCGAACGTCGAGCGCAGACATCGAACCCTTGACCTACCAAACCCATGCCACTATCAGCATAAAGTCCTAACCATTATACCAACGCGACCGATGGAGAATCACAAACGGTAAACATATGTTGGGATTGTTTGCGAGGTCCCGTATCAGACATGCAACTAGCTGTAATATAAACGCTAGTACTTAGGTACGTCAGCAACATCAAATCCATAACTCAGATACGCAGACGACACAGTCCTCCCCTCAAATAGTGCCAAAGGATTAGAAGCGTTGATCCAGTCGGTCAAGAGTTAAGTTAGTTGTAACCTCGTTTTTCGTTGCCTTCGGTTTTCTACGGCTTCGGCTTTCGTAGATTTTTTTGCGAAAAATTTGTCTCGGTTTTCGTCAGTTGCCTCGGATGTCGTCGATGTGCCCATGTGACCTCTGTACTAACTTTGTGAAAACAAAGGGACCCACTCGTTCTTCTGCTCAGTTTGGAGTTGTTTTTCGTTGTGTGAGCATCACTTGCTAATAATAAAATACGAGAGCGGCATTACGGTTGCTGAAATCGGCCGCATGTTCGGGAATTCGCCATCCACGTTAAGTACCAATGTGGCGAAAAAGAAAGCAATAAAGGAGGATAATGTAGCGAAAGGCGTGAATATGCTAACGAAACAGAGATGTCGAATAGTTATTATTAATTTGGATAAATCAAAAACAGTTAGATGGCGATTCTGTTTTAGTGGCAATCGTATGTGAAAAGACTGTTGTATGCCGATCTCATTAAGAAACTGCCGGGGACGAGTGCTAGTAAACTTAGTGATTTTAAGGCCAACAGAGAATGGTTTGAAAAATTCAACAGGCGCACTGACATACACAGTGTTACTAGGCACGGTGGAGGTGCGAGTTCGGACAAGTATGGGAAAATAGTATTAAACACTATATTTATTCTCTATACAATGTGTGTTTGGTATGTATTTTGGAGTGTCTAGAACGAATTACTCGGTTTTACATTGATTCATATGGAAATAATCGCCTCGGTTTTCGTCGGCTTTGGATTTCGCCGATTGTTTTCGGACGGATTATGATCCTATACAGGACGTCGCAATCAACCCCAACATTTTTTGACGGTTTGCAATTTCTTGGTAAGTTTACGTTCAGTAGTTTACTACTGTTTTCTGAACGATGGCACGCGTACCATTGCACGAAAACCAGCGCAAAGCCTTCTGCTTCCAAATCACCAGCAGCTATATTTGAAACGCCGCGGTATGCAGGATTGCGAATAACATTCGTAAACCCTTCGCCAACATAGACGGCTCTGTTGCCGTCTCAAAACTCTCAAACTCCAGCTGTCTGCAATTTCTTCTTTCCAACGTCGTGCTGGGCAACCTCAGCCTCTTCTTCCGGTAACAATGTCTAGTTCACTGTTCTGTCTATACCACTGTGGCGTTTAATACAGCCAAATATTTCAGTTTGCGAGACATGATGCTGTCTTCAACATTCACATCTTGCAGCATCTCTGTGTTTACTGTCTTCTTGGTCCACGGCATACTAAGAACTTTACTATTATTGTTGTTGTTTTTTGTTTTTTTTTTGCGTTCGCTCGCTTTAAACTCAAACGTAGTCCATACACATGCTACTACTTCTAGTGTACTGGACTCATTTGTTTGTGTGGATTATCTGTCCTTATTATTAATGTCCCTTGCCAACAGGCAAACCCACTCCGACTTCAGAGGTACTTGTAATTTTTGTCCAAAAGTCAAGGACGAGAAGTCAACATTTTAGGCCAACTAACAAGTGTAGGGGTTGAACCCGCTACCTTGGCGTCAGCACACCGGATGTTTAAGAACGAGTGCTCTTATCTATTAGGCGATGCTGTCCTCAACTATAAGATTTAATAACAATAATCTCATTCTTTGGGATTTAGTGTGATGGTTTCCCCTTGCATGAAATTTCCATAACAACTAATGCATATACTTTTACGAAATAAAGCTTTAGATTCAGCTGTACTGCTGTGTATCCTCCAGTATCTACTTCTCGAGAAATACCTTCTAAGAGTGATAATCAATACCCTTGAATTGATTAACCACGCAATGCCCAACCTTCACTGCAGGCACTTCAATCACTCATTGAAGTGTCTTCGGTTTCTCATCTGAAGACTTTAGTGTAGAATATGGCGGTTTTATTGATTTCATTTTCTCCTCAGAAATAATGGCAATTCAGAATTTGCATTGCGTTTCAGTGCTGGAGAAAATTCACAAAACGTGCTGTCTTTCTCTCTGTCTCTTTCTCGCTCTATCTTTCTGTCTTTCTGTTTCTGTCTGTTTCTGTCTCTCTATATCTATCTCTACCTCTCAGTCTTTCTGTCAATCTGTCTTTGTCTCTCTCTCACTCTCTCTCTCTCTCTCTCTCTCTCTCTCTCTCTCTCTCTGTTGCTCTCTGTCTGTCTCTATCTCTCTTTATCTTTCTGCCCCATTCTCTGCATCTCTTACTGTCTATGTTTCCTCTATCTGTCACTCTGTCTCTACCTTTCTGTCACACTCTCATTGTATCTCTCTGTCTATGTGTCTTCTCTCTTTCGCTCTCTGTCTGTCTCTATCTTTCTGTCTCACTCTCTCTGTATCTCTCTGTCTATGTATCTTTTCTCTGTAGCTCTCTGTCTGTCTCTATCTTTCTGTCTCACTCTCTCTGTATCTCTCCGTCTATGTGTCTTTTCTCTGTAGCTCTCTGTCTGTCTCTATCTTTCTGTCTCACTCTCTCTGCATCACCCTGTGTCTATATGTCCTCTCTGTCGCTCTCTGTCACACTCTTCTTCTTCTTCTTCTTCTTCTTCTTCTTCTTCTTCTTCTTCTTCTTCTTCTTCTTCTGCTGCTGCTGCTGCTGCTGCTGCTTCTTCTTCTTCTTCTTCTTCTTCTTCTTCTTCTTCTTCTTCTTCTTCTTCTTCTTCTTCTTCTTCTTCTTCTTCTGCTGCTGCTGCTGCTGCTGCTGCTGCTGCTTCTTCTTCTTCTTCTTCTTCTTCTTCTTCTTCTTCTTCTCTTCTTCTTCTTCTTCTTTTTCTTCTTCTTCTTCTTCTTCTTCTTCTGCTGCTGCTGCTGCTGCTGCTGCTGCTGCTGCTGCTTCTGCGTTCATCCGGAGTGTGTATTTCAGACGTAACTGCGATGTGTCTGATTAGGCACCCTTGAGCCGAAACCCTAGGCCAAAACATCCGACTTTTGCGTGCATTTGATTACCAGGTTAGCGTTCCTGGGGGACTCTTACTGTTGTGGTGCCGTCCATATCCTAGCTGGTCAATTTAGAATGGTCGAAGACTTCACGGTCAGCCCTCAGGGAAGGCAGGGGCAGTCCATGGGCATTTTCCGCCATCCAAGGATGGCTTCCATAATTGCAGAGCCGATACATAGCGCTCTGGTGCTGGGCTCATCCAAGGAATCGCCACGTCCTGCACATGGCTGCTTTAATTCCTCACCTCCATGCTACTGGGCATTTCGTTCGCCACAGGCCGCTCCCCGCACAAACCAGGAACGGTCAGTCTGCAGACGACTTCCATTCAGCGAGCTTTCGGTTCGGACGTGTACGGATGTTGTGCCCGGAAAACTAGATAGTCAGAGCTGTTCGGTCGGATAACTAGATAGTCAGAGCTGTTCCGGGCACGAGGGAAATTTCACTCGGACGTTTTTGCGTTGTGCCTGATCTATTTGTGCCCTTAGACCAGCACACCCGACTTCAGCGGGTGTTTGGTAAACGGGTTTGTCTTCCCGTGGTTTCGAGCGACATTCGATTCATACTGCTGTGGTGTCGTCCACATCTCTGCTGAATCAAGTTAGAACGGCCAAAGACTTTACGGTCAGCCCTCAAGGGAAGGCATGGGACAGTCCATGGGCATTTTGGGCCATCCAGGGAGGCTTCCATAATTGCAGAGCCGGCACATAGCGCTCTGAGACTGGGCTCACTCAAGGAATAGCCACGTCCTGCTCATGGCTGCTTTAATTCCTCACTTCCATATATTGGGCATTTCGTTCGTCCCTGGCCACTCCCCGCACAGACCAGGAACGGTCAGTCTGCAGACGACATCCACTCAGCAAGCTTTCGCTTCGGACTTCCACGTAATGGATTCGCTAGCCAAGCGTTCCATTTCATGTTAATGAGACGTTTTTCTACCTTAGTCTGCAGATGACATCCACTCTGCAGCTTTTCACTTCGGACTTCCACGTAATGGATTCGCTAGCCAAGCGTTCCATTTCGTGTTAGTGAGACGTTTTTCACCTTTGACTACGCTCACTCAGTGAGCTCTAGTACAGACTTGCATCGTAACCACTGCGTGCGATTGGGACGCTTTTCCACCTTTAGTAACGCTCACGAGGTAGGCTACATGTGCTGCCGGCTCAGCACCTTACCTCCATGCAGCAGAGAGCGAGTAACGGCCAGGCTCTCTCATCCGGGGATCCCTCTTATCCCTCGGATGAGAGCCTTCGAACAAGTATCTGGACCAAGCATGTAGCAGGCTTAGCATCTCACCTCCATTTTGCAATGGGTGAGTATCGGCCCGGCTCTCACATCCGGGGGATGTTGACTTAGAGACGTTCAGTCATATCCCTCAGCGGAGAGCCTTAGAGTATGTGTCCGGACCAAGAATTAGTGGCATCGTGCGCCTGATTCGGTCTTTGACTGCCTATCCTCAGTCTACCTGCAGAGCAGCAGGTTGTGTCTCTCTTGGTCTGGTCCCTATCCCAAGGCCTGTCCGACATGTAGTTGTGCTTCCGTCGGCAAAGCTCTTGGGGTCATTGGGACACGCAAGCCCCTCTACCACGACAAGGTGGAGACACGTCAGAGGGGTGTCACACACACTCTGTCTGTCTATGTGCCCTCTGTCGTTCTCTGTCTGTCTCTGGCTCTCTGCGTCTTTCTGTCACATTCTCTCTGTGTGTGTGTGTGTGTGTGTGTGTGTGTGTGTGTGTGTGTGTGTGTGTGTGTGCCTTCTCTGTGTGTATCTCTATATGTGGGAGCATCACTATTTTTTACGCCACACACTGTATATGTACACATTTTTCTCCATGTTTAACATTAATATAAGACTGCTCACAACAATTGTCAGTGTATGTGTGTGAGTAAAGTGTGGGAGTTTGTTCATACTAGTTTCAATGCTCATGTGAGGCATTTTGAATGTGTCTAGATGCGAGGATGTGTGAGTGTGTGTGGAGGATGTGTGTGAGTGTGGGGATATATGTGTGTGGGGGATGTGTGGGTGAGGGTATGCGTTTAGATGGGTTGGGGTATGTGGGTGTTAGTGGGTAGTGATATTTGTGGCTGTTGGTGGGATGTGAGGATGGATGTGTGGCGGTGAAAGTAGGGGTGTGGGAATGGGTGTGGGGGATGTGTGTATGGGTGGAGGATGTGTGTATTGGACGGGTGCGGGGGATGTGTGTTTGGGTGGGGGATATGTGTGGGTGGGTGAAGATGTGTGGATGGTTTGGGGAAATATGTGTGGGTGGGGGGGGGTTGTATGCGTAGGGGATGTGTGTGGGTGGATTGGGTATGTAAGCTCGGGTGGGGAGAAGTGTATGGTGTGTGTGTGATGTTTGGGATATGTGTGTGGTGTGTGGTGGGGTATGTGTGCATGGTGTGTGGGTGAGGGGTATGTTTGTGGTGGTATGGATGAGGATATGTGTGGGTGGGGGATAGTGTGTGGTGTGGGGGATGTGTGTGATGGGTGCGGGGAATGTGTGTATGGGTGGGGGATATGTGTGGGTGAGTAGGGGATGTGTGGTGGTTCGGGGAAGTATGTGTGGGTGGTGGGGGTGTGTGGGTAGGGGATGTGTGCGTGGATGGGGAATGTGTGGGTGGGGGTGTGTGAGTGGCTTAGGGATGTGTAGGTGGGTGAGGGATGTGTATGTGTCGGGGTGGGATGCGTGAGTGGGTGGAGGATGTGTGTGGGTAGGGGTATTGTGATCGAGAGATGTTTGGTTGGGTGGGTGGGTGGGGTGTGTGGGTGCGTAGTGGAGGATGTGTGAGTGAGTGAGTGTGTTGGTGGATGGGTGGGGAATGTGTGTGTGGGTGGGGAGAGGTGTGTGGTGTGTTGGTTGGGGATATGTGTGTGGTGTGTGGGTGGGGTATGTGTGTGGGTGGGGGATTTGTGTGGTGTGTGGGTGGGGGTATGTGGGGTGGGTGGGTGAGGGTATCTGTGTGGGTGTGGGTGGGATATTGTGTGGTATGTGGGTGGGGGATATGTGTGTGGTGTGTAGGTGGGGATGTGTGGTGGTATGTGGTGTGGGATGTGTTGGTGAGGGATATGTGTGTGTGGTGCGTGGGTTGGGAATATTGCGTGGTAGGGGATGTATGTGATGTGCGGGTGGGGGATGTGTGTGGTGGGGGATTGGGTTAGGGCATGTGTGGGTGGGTGGAGGATGTATGTGTGGGTGGTGGGGTGTGTGTGAGTGGATTGGGGATGTATAGGTGGTTAGGGAGATGTGTGTGTGTGTGTGTGTGTGTGTGGGTAGGGAGATGTCAGTTGGTGGGGATGTGTGTGTATGGTTTGGGGATGTGTGAGTGGATGTGCGATGTGTGGGTTGGTGGGGGATGTGTGTGCGTGGGTGGGGAATATGTGGTCGATGGAGGTGTGGCTGGGGGATGGGTGGTTGGAGGTGTGGGTGGGGAGAGGATGTGTGGGTTAGGATGTGTATGTGGGTGGGCGCGGGATGTGTGGGTTGGTGGAGGGATGTTTGTGGGTGGCGAGTGTGTTTGGGTTGGGGAACAGGATGAGGGCAGTGTGTGTGGGTGGGGGATGTGCGGGAGGGGGATGAGTCGGTTGGTGGGGTATGTATGTGTCCCTGGGTGTGTGTGTGTGTGTGGGTAGGTGGGGGTGTGTGTGTGGGTGGGGTGATGTGTGGGTAGGTGGGAGATGGGCCTCATAACATGGTAATTTGCCTTGTTTATGTTTACAACATTCATTTCACAATGTTTATTTTTCTTCCTATGTGAATGTATAATGCTCTTGATGAACGAAAGATGAGTGATTGGAAGGGCCGAATGTAAGACGGGCCTGCGTGCCCAATTTGTGACCCTTTTAAAATAAAGTTGATTTGATTTGATTTGATTTGATTTTGTGTGTGTCCTCTCTGCGTCTCTCTATCTTTCTTTCTCCGTTCCTCTCTCTTTCACACACACACACACACACACACACACACACACACACACACACACACACACACACACACACACACACACACACACACACACACACACACACCACACACACACACACACACACACACACACACACACACACACACACACACACACACACACACACACACACACACACACACACACACACACACACACACACACACACACACACACACACACACACACACACACACACACACACACACACACACACACACACACACACACACACACACACACACACACACACACACACACACACACACACACCACACACACACACACACACACACACACACACACACACACACACACACACACACACACACACACACACACACACACACACACACACACACACACACACACACACACACACACACACACACACACACACACACACACACCACACCCACACACACACACACACACACACACACACACACACACACACACACACACACACACACACACACACACACACACACACACACACACACACACACACACACACACACACACACACACACACACACACACACACACACACACACACACACACACACACACACACACACACACACACACACACACACACACACACACACACACACACACACACACACACACACACACACACACACACACACACACACACACACACACACACACACACACACACACCACACACACACACACACACACACACACACACACCACACACACACACACACACACACACACACCACACACACACACACACACACACACACACAACACACACACACACACACACACACACACACACACACACACACACACACACACACACACACACACACACACACACACACACACACACACACACACACACACACACACACACACACACACACACACACACACACACACACACACACACACACACACACACACACACACACACAAGCAGTGGCGGCAGCAAAGTTTGACCTCGAGAGATTTGGGGTAAGTGACTAATTTGTAGATGTGTGTGATTGTCTTTTAAAAAGAAAACGATGGTAACTAAGAACTTTGACTGTCTCTGCGGCTGGAAGAAAAGTGTTTTTGTACACACCATCAGTGACGGCACAACGATGTGACAAGCAGAGAGTCGGAAGGAGCCATTTTTCTTATTTTAAGAAACAACTGTACTTGAAGATGCACCGTGATGGATACTAGCATAATCGTGTCAGAGGTTCGCAGTGCCAGTGGCGGCACCAAGAGTGGACATTTATTATTCACAGCAAGGGATTAATTGTATTCATCAAACTGAAAAAAATAAGAAAGCAGCGAGTTGTAATGCTAAGAAAAGAAGATGTTCTTAGTGTGCATTCGCAGCGTCCACGGACAGATCTGACCTAGGAGAGTTGGGGGGAAGTAAACAAGTCAACAAGCAAAGGTTCCTGTGTACACCTCTTAGCGGCCACTGGACATCTGGTGCTAGCCCCATATTTGTATAGACCTATGGGTGATCGGTTGGTGATGTACTCAGTACTACCTAGTCGGCTTTTACTTCCAAGACATTTACTGGTAGGTATTTGAGGCTAGATCGACCATGGAGCCTAGGAACATTATTACATTTCAAATCCAGCCGATGAGATCTCATGAGCACCGGGCCGGAAGGCGAGCGTCCAGCCAGGAGTGAGGGTATTCTGTAGACAAGTCATAAATAAAGACACATGTATTGTTTGGCGCTCACAGAAGTAGAAGACAAAAGAAGGGATTAGAGGGCGCACTTAGACAACATAAATATTGAAAGCTATCATTACCGACCGGCATTCGAACCTGTCACCTCCAAATGATGACCACGCCTGGCTGCAGGAACAAGTGTACTTCCACGCATGACCAACTAGACACCCCTGAAAAGGGTGTCTTCATTAGCGACGTCTATAGTCCATCTGAAGCCACAACCATGGGATATGGACAGAATTCGTATCTAACCATTGAGATAGCAGCATTAGCGACGTCTATAGTACCATCCATCTGAAGCCACAACTATGGGATATGGACAGAATTCGTATCTAACCATTGAGATAGCAGCATTAGCGACCTCTATAGTACCATCCATCTGAAGCCACAACCATGGGATATGGACAGAATTCGTATCTAACCATTGAGATAGCAGCATTAGCGACGTCTATAGTACCATCCATCTGAAGCCACAACTATGGGATATGGACAGAATTCGTATCTAACCATTGAGATAGCAGCATTAGCGACGTCTATAGTACCATCCATCTGAAGCCACAACCATGGGATATGGACAGAATTCGTATCTAACCATTGAGATAGCAGCATTAGCGACGTCTATAGTACCATCCATCTGAAGCCACAACCATGGGATATGGACAGAATTCGTATCTAACCATTGAGATAGCAGCATTAGCGACGTCTATAGTACCATCCATCTGAAGCCACAACCATGGGATATGGACAGAATTCGTATCTAACCATTGAGATAGCAGCATTAGCGACGTCTATAGTACCATCCATCTGAAGCCACAACCATGGGATATGGACAGAATTCGTATCTAACCATTGAGATAGCAGCATTAGCGACGTCTATAGTACCATCCATTTGAAGCCACAACCATGGGATATGGACAGAATTCGTATCTAACCATTGAGATAGCAGCATTAGCGACGTCTATAGTACCATACATCTAAAGCCACAACTATGGGATATGGACAGAATTCGTATCTAACCATTGAGATAGCAGCATTAGCGACGTCTATAGTACCATACATCTAAAGCCACAACTATGGGATATGGACAGAATTCGTATCTAACCATTGAGATAGCAGCATTAGCGACGTCTATAGTACCATCCATTTGAAGCCACAACTATGGGATATGGACAGAATTCGTATCTAACCATTGAGATAGCAGCATTAGCGACGTCTATAGTACCATCCATTTGAAGCCACAACCTATGGGATATGGACAGAATTCGTATCTAACCATTGAGATAGCAGCATTAGCGACGTCTATAGTACCATCCATCTGAAGCCACAACTCATGGGATATGGACAGAATTCGTATCTAACCATTGAGATAGCAGCATTAGCGACGTCTATAGTACCATCCATCTGAAGCCACAACCTATGGGATATGGACAGAATTCGTATCTAACCATTGAGATAGCAGCATTAGCGACGTCTATAGTACCATCCATCTGAAGCCACAACCATGGGATATGGACAGAATTCGTATCTAACCATTGAGATAGCAGCATTAGCGACGTCTATAGTACCATCCATCTGAAGCCACAACCATGGGATATGGACAGAATTCGTATCTAACCATTGAGATAGCAGCATTAGCGACGTCTATAGTACCATCCATTTGAAGCCACAACCATGGGATATGGACAGAATTCGTATCTAACCATTGAGATAGCAGCATTAGCGACGTCTATAGTACCATACATCTAAAGCCACAACTATGGGATATGGACAGAATTCGTATCTAACCATTGAGATAGCAGCATTAGCGACGTCTATAGTACCATACATCTAAAGCCACAACTATGGGATATGGACAGAATTCGTATCTAACCATTGAGATAGCAGCATTAGCGACGTCTATAGTACCATCCATTTGAAGCCACAACTATGGGATATGGACAGAATTCGTATCTAACCATTGAGATAGCAGCATTAGCGACGTCTATAGTACCATCCATTTGAAGCCACAACTATGGGATATGGACAGAATTCGTATCTAACCATTGAGATAGCAGCATTAGCGACGTCTATAGTACCATCCATCTGAAGCCACAACCATGGGATATGGACAGAATTCGTATCTAACCATTGAGATAGCAGCATTAGCGACGTCTATAGTACCATCCATCTGAAGCCACAACTATGGGATATGGACAGAATTCGTATCTAACCATTGAGATAGCAGCATTAGCGACGTCTATAGTACCATCCATCTGAAGCCACAACCATGGGATATGGACAGAATTCGTATCTAACCATTGAGATAGCAGCATTAGCGACCTCTATAGTACCATCCATCTGAAGCCACAACTATGGGATATGGACAGAATTCGTATCTAACCATTGAGATAGCAGCATTAGCGACGTCTATAGTACCATCCATCTGAAGCCACAACCATGGGATATGGACAGAATTCGTATCTAACCATTGAGATAGCAGCATTAGCGACGTCTATAGTACCATCCATCTGAAGCCACAACTATGGGATATGGACAGAATTCGTATCTAACCATTGAGATAGCAGCATTAGCGACGTCTATAGTACCATCCATCTGAAGCCACAACCATGGGATATGGACAGAATTCGTATCTAAACCATTGAGATAGCAGCATTAGCGACGTCTATAGTACCATACATCTAAAGCCACAACTATGGGATATGGACAGAATTCGTATCTAACCATTGAGATAGCAGCATTAGCGACGTCTATAGTACCATCCATCTGAAGCCACAACTATGGGATATGGACAGAATTCGTATCTAACCATTGAGATAGCAGCATTAGCGACGTCTATAGTACCATCCATCTGAAGCCACAACTATGGGATATGGACAGAATTCGTATCTAACCATTGAGATAGCAGCATTAGCGACGTCTATAGTACCATCCATCTGAAGCCACAACTATGGGATATGGACAGAATTCGTATCTAACCATTGAGATAGCAGCATAGGCCTCGGAATGATATACTAA
>JACEFZ010024063.1:0-13552 GCA_014155875.1 Cepaea nemoralis | reverse complement strand
GATACCAAAACATCGATTTACCAAACTTCAGGTTAAGTTGGAATCCGAACAAACACAGCATATGAATAGGATGCTCAACGAACGGAAGAAACATACAGATTAGAGCGAAATTGTTTTTTTTTTTTACAAAAACGTTATCAACGGACAGTAAAAACAAACAAGAAAATACTTGTTTTGTTTATTTCTTTCGTTTTTTGTTTTTTTTTTCGTTTTTCTTATTCGTTGATAAAGACTTTGGTGGAAACGTCGGTGTGTTTACATACTGTTTCACTGATTAATGTCTTTTAAAATAATGCAGTAATTCATCTTTAAAATGATTCTAATCACAAACGTTTATACATCTAAAGAAGGGGTGGGCAAACTACGGCCCACAGGCCGCGTGCGGCCGGCAAATTATATTATGCAGCCCTCGAGGGCATTTAGAAATACAAATTTTCGGTTCCCCTTTTTAGTGCAGAAACTGGTACAGCCATAGAGGACATATAGTTGGAGCTGCTTGACTTAAAAGCAGAGCATGAGCTAAAAGAGAAATTAAAGTCATAAAGTTTGCCATGAATATTTATCAGACGAATCATTTTCCAACTTGAAAAACATTGCAGCTAAACTTGTATCATTGTTTGGATCAACATGCATTTGCGAACAAGCATTTTTTTGCTTGAAGATCAACAAATCTATGAATAGGTCTTTATTGTCGGACTGCAACTTGCATGCTGTCATGCGAATTTCAACAAGTAAACTTGCTCCAGATTTCAAGAATATTGTCAAAAATTGCAAGCAGTTACATACATCTCATTAGAAATCAACAACTGCAGTGACAATATAGTCGATCAGTGTCTAAATTAAAGCCATTGATCGATAGTAAAAAAGAAAATTATTATGATTAAAAAAATTGTAAAATCTTGTTAACTATTAATTAGTAAAAGTCTTGTCCATATTGTAAAATATAATGTATAAGTGTATTAAATTAAAGTTGCTTATCCTTTACAGGAAGTTGCAGTCAACACCAGCATTTGTGCTGCCGTTGTTGATGTCATGGCAAGTTTTTACGCTCAGTAGTTTGCCATTGCTTTCTGAACGACCGGCTGCCATAGCAACACGTTCACTCCAGCGCGACATGGTCTGCTGCCAAATCGGTCACCGCTGTATTTCGAACACGTAGTAAGCGGCTCACAAATTGCGTTCGCAAGCCTTTGGCCACGGAGACAACGGAGACTTATAAGTATATATGTAAATTAAAATTGCAATAATTAGTTATTTATACTGTTTAAAATCCTATAAATAATTCATAATTACTTATAGTGATAGGTTGCTGTAAACAAAGTGGGCATAATATATATGCCCCCCCCCCCCCTCCCAATAGCTTTACATTTGTCAATGTGGCCCACAAAAAGTTTTCCCACCCCTTATCTAATGTCAATGCAAGTTGCCACTGGGTTAGCTAGATTTCTTTGAATACTCTAACCAAACATAAAAAGTGAGGAGACCCAGGACGCGATGGTTAAGACAAAAGGGAATAGTCCATAAAATAATACACGTTGCTTGTGACTGAAATAAAATGAAATAGAAAACAATTGTTTTATTGGCGTTCGATCAGTCTGAACTCAAGAGTAGTCCATACACGTGTTACTACTTCTAGTGTAATATACTGATTTTTACGTGTGGATTAGCTTCTCCTATTACCAGTGTCCCTCGCCATCAGACGAACCCACTCTGACTTCAGATGTACTTGTAATGTACCTCCCCAAATAAAGGACGAGAAGTCAACATGTTAGGCCAACATGACCGGTGTAGGTATTAAACCCGCTAATTAAACATCAGCACATTGGCATATCCTGCTGCAATTTTAATTTAACCAAGAGGTGTGGAAAAGACTCCAGCGATGAGTATGATGGACATTGCGAAAACCCTGGATAGTATCACTAGATATTTCCTTGTCCCACACAGATAACGAAATTGGAAGATACTTGTACACATATATTAAGAGCAGAGTTAACGGCAGAGATAAATAATATGGACAGAGGTACAGGAGATAGCAAAAGATAGGACCACATCGGAAGAAGAAGTTGGTTGCTTGTCTATGCCTCAATAAAGGGGTAAATGACAGCAGCTGCAAAAAATAGAAGAAGAAGAAGGATAAGAAGAAGAAGAAGAAGTAGTAGTAGTAGTAGTAGTAGTAGTAGTAGTAGTAGTAGTAGTAGTAGTAGTAGTAGTAGTAGTAGTAGTAGTAGTAGTAGTAGTAGTAGTAGTAGTAGTAGTAGTAGTAGTAGTAGTAGTAGTACGAGGAGGAGGAGGAGCAGCAGCAGCAGCAACAGTAATGGTAGTGGTAGAAGAGAAAGCAGAAGAAGAAGCAGAAGAAGAAGAAGAAGAAGAAGAAGAAGAAGAAGAAGAAGAAGAAGAAGAAGAAGAAGAAGAAGAAGAAGAAGAAGAAGAAATAAAGAAGAAGAAGTCGATATCCTGCTGCAGTAAAGACCTATATTATTTGTTGTAAGTGAGATAGCGCTTCCTCAATTGATGACCATGCTTTGATTTATCCCCAGGGATGGGCCCCATGCCTTGGACCATCAATTCTGAGATCTACCCGCTGTGGGCCCGCAGTACCGGAAATGCTGCAGCTACGTTCATGAACTGGGCATTCAACCTGGTCGTGTCCATGTCTTTCATCAGCCTCACAGAAACTCTCACCAGATATGGTCTGTAGTTTTATTTTGTTGTTGTCTATGAGTGCTAAGTTACACCTACTGGAATTAGTATGGCCATTATTGCTGGTACTGAAGTTGTTGTTGCTGCTGCTGCTGCTGCTGCTGCTGCTGCTGCTGCTGCTTCTTCTTCCTCTTCTTCTTCTTCTTCTTCTTCTTCTTCTTCTTCTTCTTCTTCTTCTTCTTCTTCTTCTTCTTCTTCTTCTTCTTCTTCTTCTTCTTCTTCTTATTTTTCTTTTGTTACTACTACTACTACTACTACTACTACTACTACTACTACTACTACTACTGCTACTACTACTACTACTACTACTACTACTACTACTACTACTACTACTACTACTACTACTACTACTACTATTACTACTATTACTACTACTAAAATTATTGGTAATATATTTTCTTCTTCTTTTTCTTCTTCTTCTTCTTCTTCTTCTTCTTCTTCTTCTTCTTCTTCTTCTTCTTCTTCTTCTTCTTCTTCTTCTTCTTCTTCTTCTTTTGTTTCTACTACTACTACTACTACTACTACTACTACTACTACTACTACTACTACTACTACTACTACTACTACTACTACTACTACTACTACTACTACTACTAAAATTATTGGTAATATTGTTAGTCATTACTGCTACTAATACTTCTGCTTTTAGTATACTTATACAATTATCAATACACTTTATATTATTACTATGATTGTCAGCGATATTATTATAATCAGCATCATTGTCATCATCACCATTATATCATATGTGTATTGTGGTTAGTACACTTCTCTGCCCGCCCTGTGATCATGGGTTCCAATTCTTGGCCTTTCTGGTCGACTACGTTTAAAATGTCTACCAGGAAATGTCTTGGGAAATAAAGGCAGCCGTTGTGATACAGACCACATCACCCCTCGAGTGCCCATTGGTTTCTACATACAGGGTGTATTTTTAATAACTGTGTAGTGTCTCAAAATATTGCCTGTTCAAGTTTTGTATTCACCGTCTATAAAGTTCATGCAACATAACAGGTAAATACAAGACTTGCACCGGCAATATTTTCAAACACTGCACAGTCATTAAAAACACACCTTATATAACGGGCTGCACTATATGCCCAAATGGGGGCTGCGGTGTCATAGCGGCTAGACTCTAACCTGCGGTATCGGAGGATTCGATCAAATTCGGGGGTAGGGGGTTTGAATCTTGAAAACATTACCTAGGCTCCCAGGTCGATCCAGCCTTAAAGGGACACCTCTGAGCTCTTATGCTATATTCATATATTGGCACCTGGCAGTCTTGACAGACGATAGTTTGTTACATTGTGCTTTAAACAGACGTAATAACTACAACCCATGGTGGTGGCGAATGTGACTGATCGGACCAATTCGCGCTGTACATGTTCGTCCACAGTGGATGCATGTGACCACATGGTCATCACGCACCATCTTACGTCTTACGCACTCAGTGTGGAACCTATGTGCAATCATTTTCTCCTTTGTCTTTATTCCATTTCTGATATTTTCACTCCCAATGTGCATTATCAATGCCTTTCTGAATCATATCCTGCTTACACACATCTTTGTATCGTAGTAGAGACCGACCCCGAGATCTCTTACCCATGTGTAATTCACCAAATTAGATGTCCTTTGGTATTCTACTATCATCCATCTGCGCTATATATATATATATATATATATATATATATATATATATATATATATATATATATATATATATATATATATATATATATATATATATATATATATATATACATATGGTACTTCAATTTTAATTCGCCGCAACAAAGAAGAATCCCTTCGAGCCTCATTTGCATCGGTCCGGCAATCATTTTCAGGTTTAGTGTTCGGTGGACTGCTAGAACCGATCGATGGATGTTTTTTTTAGATTTGGGCCCGTAGGGCCCTCACTGTCGACATATGTGCGTGTGTGTGTGTGTGTGTGTGTGTGCGTGTGCACGTGCGCGTGCGTGTGCGTGCGCGTGCACGTGCGTGTCCCCATTTACAACATACACATGAAAATCCATCCAAGTCTACCATTATTCCGTCAAACCTCAGAAAAGAAGTTATATTAAATTCCATCGCCAGGCTCTGATTAATGACTCCTGTTACCGAATCAGCCAGATTACGCATATTATTGTGAAGGTGATTGTTGTCCAAACGGGGTAATGATGATAGGAGTCAAACTGAAAATGTCAAGAGATCAGACATTTATATTTCTTATTTCCTAATGTGTAAACACACGAAAAATGTGTAAACATACGAAATATATAATTAATGTTATCATTACAATAACGATGTTTGAGGGGGATGCGAAAAGTTACTTAACCTACTAACTTTCTTACTGACGTCTGTATAACATATGTTAAACTCTTGTGTCTCTGATAGTAACAGTAAGCTTGTCACTGATATTAGTCTATATGACTATACATTTAAAAAGTGTATCCGGTTGTGGCCCTTGGCTAATCAAAGGTTTCATCCGGTTAACCTTTTTATTTCTAAACCATTCAGATCGCTTAGTAGCCTTTTGGCGAAGATCAAAGTGCAGTCACCTGCACTTTGATCTGACATTTTGCCCCAGCAGACGCGGTCATCCGAATGATATACAAGGACGTTAAATTTCTTGGGGCAGCTCTGGTCGCTGTGGAACCATGATCCCTCATTTAATTTTTTGTCCAAAATCTAAAATACAAAGCGATGTTAGCATCATGTTATTTAAGTTGAATAAACTGACTTTCTTTGGTGTTTGTACCTCAGCGACAGAAAAGGAATATCCTTTAAACATATAAGCTGTTTGAATAACGAAGACACAAACAATCGATTGCACAATTTATTGCCTGGCGTATTTCGCTGCATCTCGTCGAGTATATACTGCAGAAATCACAAAACATAAACTAAAGAAATTAGATATTAGAAAGATATAATAGCCAATTAACATTACTGTGTGAATATGTGTGCTGTATATTTCAGCTTGAAAGATTTATCTAATTACTTTAAGTTCAATGTTGTGTGATTTCTGCACTGTGCCTCTGACGAGATGCAGCGAAATATGCCAGGCAATAAATTGTGCAATATATTATTCGTTATTCAAATTAACTACCGGAAATCATATAAGCTATTTCATTGTGACTGGATAGATATGACATTTTGCAAGTGTATTATAGAAAGTGTAGATGACACATTATAATATTGTTCTATGAATAATTTACGCATTTACTTTGTTTGATTTAGGAACATTCTGGTTATATGCTTGCTTCGCATTTGGAGGAGCTATCCTGCTGGCCCTTATACTACCAGAGACCAAAGGACGCACACTGGAAGAAGTCGAAGGTCTATTTGCAAGGTGTGTTACATTGTTGATTTATGGATTGGCTTTCAGGAACATGATCACAACACGGCAAATAGCTTTCCTCCCATGAGCCGTCCGCAGCAATTAAATTGGGAAATAAAGAGGGCAGTAATGAACAAATAAAGTTAGAAGTACGACAGTGATATGTTTTGTCACCGGAACTCTTTTCCCTCGTTAGTGAAATAATAATGAGAGAGATCAAAGAGAAGCCAGGAATATTAATCGGAGGTTATAATATAAGCAATCTACTCTACGCAGATTATATAGTAGTGGTGGCGGATAATGCAATAGGTCGACAACAGTTGTTGGAAAATGTAGTAACAGAGAGTGCATGAAAAAGACGCTCCTTGAATATCAAGAAAACAGTAACAATGGTGATATCAAAGAAAAAGGTAACATCAGCATGTGAAATGGAACCAGAAGAGACAATTCTTAACCAAGTGGATAATTTTAAATACCTAGGAGCATTTATAACATCAGATGGAAGATACACAACAAAGATTAAGAATAGAATAGGGCAAGCAAAAGCTGGCTTTAAGAAAATGAAAAGTATCTTAAACAATAAGTCACTATCATTGAATGTGAGAGTAGGAAAGAGAGTGCTGAAATGCTATATAGAGCCTGTTTTGCTGTATGGCAGTGAATCTTCGTAAATTAACAAATTAAAAAGCACTTGGGGGGATCAGAGGTGTGACTCCAGAGACGAACGTTGAGAATTTCTTGGACTGTCTTAGTAACTAACAACGATTGCTAAGGAAACTAGAACATTATATACAACAATACGAAAGAGACAAACAGCTTTCTTTGGTCATGTGATGAGAAGAGAGACATTGGAGAGCATCGTGATAACTTGAAAGATCAAAGGGAAGAGCGACAAAGGCCCATCAAGAGAAATGACACTGGATGGATTGAGTCAGTGGCACGGAGCAATATAATCAGCAGAGTTGATCCAGAACACCAAAGACCGAGATATGTGGAAGGACATGAACGCCTACGCCAGCTGACATGGCACTTGATGATGATGATGAGAGCTCGATTCATAAAGCCCCTTGCACCAATGGGAATCAAAATATATACACCAGAATAGCAAGCACTATACATTAAATGTCGGGGCAGATTCTTTCACTTTGGCAAAGATTTGGAGTAACGTCTACATTTTGTAAGCCTGGATTTAAAAGGGATATGAAACATACGCAGAGCCGGTCTCCCTGGCCTAGGCTTTAAACGACTTTATCCGTAATCCCGTTTATCCACGTAGGGTAACGCAGCGCGCGAGAATTGGTAGCGGTTCTCGCCGCCTTGCTGACTTAGGAATAAGTGAGCCGGCCGCTCAGAAAGCAATGGCAAACTACTGAGTGTAATCTTGCCAAGAAATCAACAACAGTGGTAAAATGTTGGTGTTGACAGCGATGTCCTGTAAAGGATATGCGAAAAAACATATACGCAGTATTCAGAAGGGACTATTTTCTTTTATTAGTTCTGCTACTACAGTATTACTAAAGCTGCACTACTTTGTGTCATGTTATATTACTACTACTACTAACTACTACTACTACTACTACTACTACTACTATCTACTATATTACTACTACTACTACTACTACTACTACTACTACTACTACTACTACTACTACTACTACTACTATTACTACTACTAATACTATTGCTACTGCTGCTGTTGCTGCTATTATTGCTGCTGCAAATGCTGTTGCTTCATCTTCTTCTACTTCTTCCTATGTTTCTCTTCCACTGGAGCATAAGCTCGTTGCATATGCTTTACAGTTCGCCACAATCAACCTCAGCGTGTTTTGACTGCAAAAAATTCTTGGCAAATTTACGTTCAGTGGTTTGCCATTGTTTCCTGAACAACCAACATTCTTACCATTGTATGAAAATCAACGTAAGGCAGCCTGCTGCTAAATCGTCCGCAGTTTTGTTTAGAACTCGATATGCGGGATTACGAGTTGCGTCCGTAACGCCTTCGCCTGGGAGCTCAGTCTGGAACATATCCCCCCCTCCCCCGGCACCTCAGGCCAAGTCCTCTGTTGACATGTTCATGATCAGTTGGACTTTGTAGCGACGAGGGTAAGTTACTAAGTCACAAATGGCTGTAGAAAAATAACTACTATGATAACAACTTGAAACCAGTTTATTTTTACTCATACATTGTCCCTTTATTTCTCAACATAATTTCCACCACCATTGATGCACTTATCCTGTAGTTTTATCAGTCCTCCCAAAACGGCTGCATGGAACTGCGTGCTCTGTTTTCTAAACCACGTTTTCACTTCACATTCAACTTCGGTGTCACTCGCGAAATGTCTCCCACCAAGGTGGGTTTTCAGTGGACTTAGCCCCTAACGATTTCCCATATAACGGTGCATAGCCCAAAAAAAAAAAAAAAAGTTTACAAGGGCGAGTCAATAAGTACGTCACACAGTTCTGTGGGATGGCAGGTAAATGAAAACAAAGCACGCAGTTCTATGCAGCCGGTTTGGGAGGACTGAAAAAACGATGGGATAAATGCATCAAGGTTGGTGGAAATTATGTTGAGAAATAAAGAGACAATGTATGTATAAAAATAAACTGTTTCAAATTGTTATCATAGTTCATATTTCTACAGCCATTTGTGACTTACTTATTAACTTACCCTCGTAACATTTTCAACAGGATGAGGCAGTCACTCCCACGCCAATCCTCCTTGATAGCCTTAAACGCAGGATAGTTATAATGTTACTATTCTTTGCTTCCCTTGTGGACTTTGTAACCCACGGACAATGATAACCCATGAAATTCTATTTACTTGCCCAGGTCGTGGTTTACAAGTTCTTGGTTCGCCAACTCTTCAGACCCCATCCCTGCCATCAACCCGCAGACGGTTCAGTACGTTCACATCAGAGGACTCAACCGAGACGGACGAGAATCGGAGCTGGATTCACCGGAGTAGCATTCGTGACCATTGTACATGATTTTGTTACCTAAACTAACCATGTTTTTGTTGTTAGGGTATGTGTATTATGTTAGACAGTGTATTTGTTTCTCTACGAGTGGAAGTGGGTGTTTGGATTGTGCATAGGTCTTACATTGTCATGGGTGTGTATATTTTGGTGGCTAGTGTATTAGTATCTATACTAGCAAGTGCGGGTGTTTGTATTATACATGTGTCTTACATTATCAAAGGTGTGTGTGTGTTGTGTTAGCTAGTGTATTTGTTTCTCCACGAGCAAGTTCGGGTGTCTGTATTATACATGCTTCTTACATTGGCAAGGGTATCTGTAGTATGTTAGCTAGTGTGTGTATCTTATCTAGCAAGGGTGGGTGTTTGTATTATCCATGGGTCCTACACTGTGAAGGGTTGGTTATGTTGGCTAGTATCCACAACAACTGAAAAATGCAGGTGTTGACTGCAACGTCCTGTAAAGGATATGCAACTTTAAAAAAAAAAGTATATTATTGCTATCTCCAGGTGTGGGCGTATGAATTGTGGTTGGGTCTTACATTGTCAAGGGTGCTTAAGTGTTAAATTTTTTACTCCAGGGAGTTTTATACGCGTGAGGTGTGTATGCGCGCGTATATGTGTAGGTGTTTATATGTGTGTATGCGATTTCTGTTTCTGCTAATTGTTACTTTAATTCATTTGTTAGACAAACGTGTTATTTTAAGTAATAAACTTTTGTGTCGTTTCTTCCTCGTCGTCTTTATCTTCTACTCGCCCTGATCCTCCTTCTCCGTCTCCTCCTCCTGCTCCTCTGCCTCCCCCTCCTCCTTTGTCTTCTCCTCCACCTCATCCTCCGTCTTCGCCTCTGCCTCATCCGCCTCCTCCACCTCCCACTCCTCTTTCTCCTGCTCCTGCTCCTCCTCCTCCTGTCCTCCTTCTTCTTCTTCTTCTTCTTCTTCTTCTTCTTCTTCTTCTTCTTATTCTTCTTCTTCTTCTTCTTCTTCTTCTTCTTCCTCCTCTTCTTCTTCTTCTTCTTCCTCCTCTTCTTCTTCTTCTGCTGCTACTGCTTCTTCTCCTCCATCCATATCACAGCCTCCATCTTTTTTTTTTGCTGCTACTGCTGCAGCTCTCCTCTTCTTCTTTCTTGCACTCTGCTTTCTCTTCCTCCTCGCCCTCATCCTCCTCCTCTACCACAACCAGCACCACAACCACCTCATCCTCCTTTTGGTTTTGCTGTTGCTGCTTCTTCTTCTTGTTCTTGTTCCCTTTTGTGCTGCTGCTTCTTCTTCGTCACCATCTACTTCTTTGTTTTGCACTCCCTGTGATTGTTGTGTGTGTGTGCATGCGTGCGTGCGTGCGTGTGTGTGTGTGCGCGCGCGCGTGTGTGTGTGTGTGTGTGTGTGTGTGTGTGTGTGGAATGAAGCTGGCCGGTGCCATTGTTGTTCACACTCATGATTGTAAGTTTGGTATGACTATAAGACTGTGAGTTGTCATCAAGGAGCAAGATTGCAGCACACACAACAGTTCCACGAACTTACCTAACACCTATACTCCTGGACATCAAGGAGTCAATATAACAACTTTAATCATAGTCACCATTATAATTGCAATAGAGTGAGTTAATATAATAATAACTGTCTAGAATAGAAGATATAATGAACAGTATGCGGAGCAACCAGTCAGTGTAAGCTGAGTTTTCGAACAGACGGAGTTTAGTGAAGAAACATAACGCTGTTTAATGTCATTTATTCTAAAATGACGCGAGTATTGTCCCATGATTAGTGTACAAATTTCCTATATCTGTAGCTTTGCGTTTACAGTTGATGGATTCCTCGTTTGTGTGTTTTCAAATATATTTTGATTTGTATACTGATACCGACATCATTAAGTGAATTGCGTTGCAGTGTTTGTTCACGCCTGTCGCTCAGTACATGCGACTTCGACAGGCACTTCTTTCGGTTTGCTTTCTCGGTAAACCTTTCCTAACCCTCAGCATAGCACCAGGGGTTAGTGGAACGCGAAAACCTTCTTACCACTGGAGAGGAGATATTGATATTGACGCAGGGATCAGGAAAGGATATCACGGTAATAAAAGATTCTTTTACAATAACGAGCAAGATTATGAAAAAGAGACAAGGTGAAAAGTTAATAATAAACATAAACGCTATTATAAATATTGTGCGTGATGTTTTCTTCTGTAAGTATGTGCTTAATGTAGAAGAGGCATCACGAAAAGTACCAGAAAAAAATAAATAGCTATCTGAAAAAAATGTGAATGATCTCTTCTTCTGTATGTACATGAATGATGGAGAAATTAAATGGACTGGTGAAGAAAGTGTGGACATTGGAGCTGCGGTTTTATGAGACTATTGAGAATATCCTAAACAGAGGGCAAATACGACGAGTTATTGAAATCGGATGTGTCCTTAAATCGGGATGTATCCACTGTTTATTAGCATTGTCTTGTTTTCTTAGTCTTCCTCGGGATCTAGATCCGGATCTTTTTTGTTGTTTGCTTGTATTGGTTTTCATTCTCATAACATGCTCAAACCACTTTATTTGTTTAAACTCATAAGACATAAACAACAGGTTGCATGATTTATTGCCCGGTATATTTCACGGTATCGCATTACGAAAAAGAGACATATCACGAAAAGCTTTAAAACACTACCTGAATAATTGTGAGTGGTGGCGTCTTCTGTATGTATGTGAATGATGGAGAAGGTATGAAACCACATATACACAAGATATGCACAGTACTGCAGAGTTATCTATCATATGAAGTGAATAACTGAATTATTGTATAGATGAAGCAATGACAACAGTCTTTTTTTTCCTCGCTCGCTTTGAACTCTAATGTAGTCCATACACACTTCTTCTGGTAGTGCTGGAATGACTGTTACGTGTGGATTAGCCTTACATATTAATAGTGACCTTAGCCATCAGGCAAACTCACTCCGACTTCAGAGATACTTGTAATTTACGTCCCCAAGTCAGAGACGATAGGTCAACATTTTAGTCCAACTGTCCGGTGTAGGGATTGAACCCTTTACCTCGACATCGGTACATCGGATGTTTAAGAACACGCATTCTTATCCATTCGTCCATGCTGACCTACACACATAGTCATGTTTGTGGCTTCTGTGTTACAATTCACAATTGGAATACATTGTTTTGACTTTATGTGTTGTGTATTGATGAATTTGATGTCGGATGTTATGTCTATCATATTTCTGATGTTGTTGATTCACATTCTGTCTCTTCTGGAAAATCAATTTTTTTTTCTCTCTGAAATATTTCATCTCATACTTGATGAGGATAACACTAGGAAATACATTTGTATGACTACCATAAACTGGTCTGGAAAGTAAAAGATATCGACGGGTGTTAAGGAAGACTTTCATTCCTGACGTCCAACCCCACAATTGATCAGCATAGCCATAAATATATGATGGGATGTATCAGTGAGTCAATCCTGTAACTGTTTGGCAACAAAAATGGCATAACTGCAAGAACTCCGTAGCTCCAACGACAGTCCTCAGGGGCTTCCGACAAAATTGCACCCAATAACCATATGTTAGTTGCATATCCTTTACAGGACGTGGCAGTCAACCCCATTCTGTTTTGGGCTGATTGTGATTGATTGATTGATTGATGTAGGAACCGACATCACAGCATTCGGGGCATTCCCAAAAGCGCTCCGTCCCCATCCTCAGCAGCCAGCGAATAGTTCCAACACCAATAGTTCCAGTAGCAATCTGATTGAAGAAATCTGATTGTGATTTCTTGGCAAATTTACGTTCAGTGGATTGCAATTGCTTTCTGAATGACCGGTACGCATACTTTTGAATGGAAACCAACGCAAGGTGATTGTATGACAGGGCTCGAACCACATAACAGGGTATAAAAACAAATGCCCGCAGAAGTCGGATGTGTCGGCCTAACGGCGCAAGAACGCAGCTCTTCTGTAAACAGGCACAACGCAATCACATCCGAAAAACAAAAACTCCGGATGAACGCAGAAGAAGAAGATAACTATATGACAGGGCCCAAAAAGAAACCCAGAACCTTGGGAGCGCGGGAATGTCTACTTAACCATTTCAGCACGAAGAACCTCAGATATCAGATGCCATATGAAAAAAAAAGAACATCTTGTTTTGAATTAGAATAACAACAGTATGTCAAATCAGAAGATCGTTTGTAGTTCATATATGTGTTGCAAATCGATCTTGGGGAGTTCATCGATGTGTATCGCTCATCTTGTGTACTTCATCTATGTGTTTCTGTGATCTTGTGTATATAATCAGATTGCTACTGGTACTATTGGGGTTGGAACTCTTCGCTGGCTTCTGAGGATGGGGACAGAGCGCTTATGGGAATGCCCCGAATGTTGTGGTGTCGGTTCCTAAATCAAACAAATCAATCAATCATGATCTTTTGTAGTTTATGTGTGTGTTTTGTCTGATTTTTCGTAGTTCATTTTTGTGTTTCTATAATCTTGTATAGTCCATCTATGTATTCTGTCTGATGTTTTGTTGATTCAGCGAATGAGATTCAAATAT
>JACEFZ010024062.1:0-13632 GCA_014155875.1 Cepaea nemoralis | reverse complement strand
TGTTGGGGCATTAGGCGATTTTGGTGATCGTGCAGATATAACCTACCATTACCTGTATATGTGAATATTAAACCAAAGAGTCACGTCAGACGACTTACATGGTTCGATTCTGACAGAGAAAATAATAAAGGTGTATAAAGAACATGAAAGGATCCCCTTACATGGAATGGAAGGTGGGAGCATGTCAGATTCTCACCCATAGGTTGCAACGCGTCGTCTGTACCAACGCCAGACAATTGCAGCCATACTCAACTCTGAGCAGTGTTAAACACGCTAGCTGCAACGCGGCGTCTTCGACGACGCCTGCGAAGTCCAGCGAGGCTCAAGTCTGAGCGACGTTAAGCCGTTGTTGGTCAGTCAGGAGAAAGCGTGCAATGTGTGTAGCACGCAAGGGGACTCCACCCCGACTGACGCGATTGCTGTATGGCTGGTGAGACAGGCCTTGGGAGAGCGTAGAGGACAGACGTTTGAATGCGGTGTGCTTTGAATTATATGTTTGAGCGTGATTCGAGAGCTAGCCTGTAAGAGTGTAAGTGTATTTCTGTATTGTTGTATTGCTGTATTGATTGATTGCATGTATTGATTGTAATGATGAATTGTGATTGCGCGAGATATGCATTAATTGTGAAACGCGAGATTCGCAAATAAAGTGTTTGCATTGTGTCACATTGATTTATTAAGTGACAATATTTGTTATCTCACTTGTCAGCCAACGAGCCAGAGTCTTGCTACCGCAAGATCCTGACAGATAGATGCATACTATGGTAGATGCATGGGAAGGGTGCATGTAGTGCCACTTCCTAGTAAGCCAGAGATAGGTTGAGACTGTTGCTTGATAAGACAGGGTGTGTTGAGATGGTTGTAAGTTGAGTTAATGGCCACCCTTATAACATCATCATCATCATCATCATCATTGTCATCTTCATAATGTGTCTGTATGTAAACTCATATTTCCTCTCTCTGGGTTAGGTTTTTCATCTTGCTAAAGGCTACTTTTGCCATGGCGATTCTTGTTCTAATCTCTTCAAGGCATCTCCAATCAGATGTTATTACTGTTCCGAGATAATTGTACCTATTCACTTGATGAAGAATATTCCCATTTACTTGTATATTACATTGTGGTATTTCGTTCTTCCTAGTGACGACCAAAATCTGTGTCTTTTTACAATTTAATTCTAACCCTAGTTGTTCACTGTGTGTAACCTCTTTAGCAAGATGAAAAACATACTGACCAATAAAAAGATGTCAATTGAAACGAGAAAAAGAGTGTTGAGATGCTACATAGAACCTGTACTCTTATATGGATGTGAAGCTTGGACAATGAGCAGTCAGGCTGAAAAACATCTGATAGCTGTAGAAATGTGGTTTCTGAGGAAAATGCAAAGAATACCATGGACAGCCAGAAAGGTCAATGAACAAGTTCTTCAAAAATAAATGAAGATCGTAAACTGATTAGAGACATTAGACGTAGACAGTCAAAGTTTTTTGGGCATGTTATGAGAAGAAATGATCTGGAGAACTTGGTGACAATGATAAGATCGAGGGGAACAGACCAAGGGGAAGACCTAGAAGCAAGTACCTGGATGGCTTGGCCTTGTGGCATAGTCGAGACAGAAACACGGAGCTGATCCACGACTCTGGTGATCGAGTGAGATGGCAGAACATGACCGCCCACGATAACCGGTATGGCACATGATGGATGGATGGATGGGTTAGGTTTAGATCTCAAATGCATATCATCATCATCATGTATTGATATAACTGCCTTTTTATATCATAGGGAAAGATTATAGCTTTTACCCCCACACCACAGTAATTGTCCTTAACCATCAGCCATTTTACAACAATCACAAATGAGAATATATTTATCCCTTGAGTTTATGTGAGTGCCTTTATAAGAGTTATGTATTTAGCATAAGCACTGATTTAAACAAAACAGGTATGGTCATTCACCGCGGTCTCTTCTAAGCAGAGGGCTGGAGGACGATATTGTTAAACCACCCAAAAATGCAGGTTATCTCGTGCACATAGTCAGAAATTGGCTATTTTATAATCATATTTCAGAAAATAAATGGCATGCCCTAGACCGTAAGAAGCACCTAATCATCATCACTAAGGTGTGAGGCATTTGGTTTGTGCTGCGCCTGACTAAAATTTTGGTATATGATGCAACTCTTATTAATGAGCATGTATTCTCAGTACAAAACATGGCAATTTCACAAACATTCAGGGGGAAAAAATGTGAATAAAAGAATCACAAGATATATACATCCCTACAGGTGTGAGTCAGTGTACATGGTTTTAAAGAGATAGAATCTTAAGCTACATTTCTTCTGTAAAAGCATCAAATTCTAGCAAGTACATTTGAAAAGTACATTTTTCATATATTGAGAAAAGTAGTTATATACAGATTGTAACAGAATATAAGGGAATATTCTTCATTAGCATATCGTAACAAAATATAAAGAAATCTTCTCTAGTCGCATATGTAACAGAATATAAAGAAATATTCGTGTGCTAGCACATGGTAACAGAATATAAGAAAATATTATTTAGCCGCATATGTAACAGAATAGAAGGAAATATTCTTTATCCGCATATTGTAAAAGAATGTAAGAAAATATTCTTTAGTAGTAGATTGCAACAGAATGTAATAAAATATTCTTTAGTAGTATATCGCAATAGAATGTCTAGCTGAAGGTTCTAACCAGGCAGGTGCAGTAAACAGAAAACATGGCGCTTGCCTTCATTTCCACAGGAACAAAAAATTAGAATATGATCATTTGTAAACATTTTAATCATTACATCGACATTATTATAAATATAAATATCGTATTACCTTAACTTCAAGAATTGATTCACCACACATTGAAAGCTTTGCCTGCCCGAGGAACTAGAACACTGCTTTGCTTTGTTTCAACGAACCAGGTGGTCTTCACCCTGAAAGTTAAGCTAGGACTAATGGTCTTTTCCCCCCAATTGTGGCTAGAGGGGTCTGGCTGATTCTCTGGCCCGGCCTTAGACGATCGCTCATTTTTTTGTATCGCCTGCTGAGCGATTCGGGTGTATGGCGTACCGCCATGGTCAGATATCTAAAGTCGAAGGCCGTGAGGTGGCTGGAAATATCTCACAGCCTACTCACAAATACAGAACTGGCACTATTAGAAGCTGGACACTGGTGCATATGTTAAAGGGGGGGGGGGGTCAGAGCACCAATGGACATGTCCGGAGTATGCAGTATGAGTCCCAGCTTTGCATACTATTATCATATTTTTGTTTATTTTTCCTTTTCTGTAGGATGGTCATTGTAAATGATATGCTCCTTTGCTCCATGCGACGGTGAGCAGATAAAGGTGAGTTGAATAAATCACTTACTAAAGCTGTGAAAGTGTAAACAATATAAAATGACACAAAGTAGTGCAGCTTTACATAACAGAATTAAGACACATACAGGACGTTGCGGCGACTAGCCTTCATCAGCAAACAAACACATTCATAAACACAACATACAGACAATGCGATCTCCTGTGACTCATCAGAAGGTGACGACAGGACGAGAAGAATAAAAGGATGAAAAGATGAAAGCAATGAAGAGAAAATGAGAACTGGAAAAAATTGTCATACTCATCTCACAGTTCCGATCTGTAAACCTTACAAGCCGCCGTTTTGGGTTTCATGATCGTAACATCTTTGCCTGTTTTCAACCACAATTAAAGCAAGTTTAGCAATGAATTTCTGAAATATTTGATGCATAATTCGAAGATCCATCTACAATTGATGGTTTTCTATTGAAAGCGCCAGAAAAAAAAATTAATTACGGTTCAGCATGCCATTTCCATTTTTCTCCACGTGCGAGGTTGCCTATACCAAACGAGTCATAGGCGGATACGAAAACTGACTTCAAAAATATGGTCCGTCATGTTAAATGATTAAAACAATAGTACAAATATACAAATAAATTATTAATCATCTTTAAACTTGTGTTCTCTTTAACTTTAGTAGGTCAAATTGCACGTTTTGAGTGTTAAAAAGTGAAAGTATACAATCCAGTCCAGTCGATATGCGCATGCGCAGTCGTCATGGCACATGGCCTTGCGTTTCCCCATTCACAAAGACACGCTTCGCAGAAAATGTTATTTTTCATCTACATATCAAGCTATCACAGTGATTAAACTTTCCAGGTATATTTAAAATTGTATGGAGAATTCACAAATACATCTATAATTGAATTAATTTTATTACAACGCCAGAATAGTGTTAAAAAGTGCACATGCCAGTTCGATCGATATGCGCAAAGAACAAAAACACATCTTCGCAGAAAATATTGTTTTCATCCACATATCAAGCGATTAGAGCGATGAAACTTTCCAGATATATTTCAAATTGTATGCAGAATTCAAAAATAGATATATAATTGATTAAATTCTATGAACAACGCCAAAAACAAATTAATTACGGCAAGTATGAAATATATTCTTATTTATATAAAAGGTCACGATGATTTCAACCAATCGCTGAGCACGGAATATTAGGCAAACCTTTCCTGGAAAACCCAGGATGACGTGTGTTATTGTCATGTGAGATTTGAATGAATGAATGATGTCGAAGGTCACTAGAATAGCCACTCGACCAGGTGACTCTGACAGCATCATTGACTTGGCTCTGGTGTCGCCCACCATCGCACCAAGGTGCCGGTGGGACACACTGGGATACCACGATAGTGACCACTACCTTGTGTCATCCTGATCAAGAAAGACGGGGCCATGAGTCAAAGAAAAAAGGGCATGCCTTCCCGTACGACAACACTGGTCAAGACACCATAAGCAAGATCAGAAGAAGGAAACTAACTTCCTCCGCAGGAACAAGAAAGATGGTTGCAGCCACCATGGTGGAATGGAGAGGTCGAGAAGCATGGCTGGGAAAGAGGCAGGCTGTCAAAGACTGGAAAAAAGGCAGAAAGGCAACATGCCACGGGTTGATTGGCGAATCTGAAGACTGAGGTCGATAGGACGACGACTTTTTTCAAATCCTGCGCCAAACAGGCCAAGGCCGAGAAATGGGACGAGTGCTGCGGGAAAGGTGTGCTCCGAGCGATCTCTTACGACATTCGGGCGCCTCACAAGAGCATGAACGGTGCTGCACAACGTAGGGGTATTCCAGACTTTCAAGGCACAGACCTCGCATGGAAAAAGTCGGATGCGGATAAAGTTAAGGCCCTTCTTGCACGCTACATAGAACAGACTGACCAGAAAGACGAGCCCGCCAGACAGAGGACCACGACGACGCTCTCTCAGTTGTGCGAGGGGGTCGGGACAGACGAAGAATGTACAATCACAGCTGAGATATTGCGTGCGATGCTCAAGAAATCACTTAACACCGCCCCAGGCCCAGACGGCATCCGACTATGGTGACCTACTGGTGATATCAGATGAGACATGGAAGAACTGGCCAGAGAATTCAACACCAGTATCCAGAGGGGGTCAGGTCAAAGAAGAATGGCTACACGGCTACTTTGCTGCCGCTGCCAAAACCGAACAAAGACCATTCCAAGATAAGCGGCTACAGAATCATTACGATGCAGAATACTGTTGGCAAGCTACTGGAGAAAATTGTAGCACACGGACTTGCTTGGACTTGGAAACAGCTCGGCTGCTTCCCGCCCCACACTTGGAGGATACAGACGCAACAAAGAGTCATGGCTGAATGCGGCTATCTTGCTCAAGATGTTTACGAAGGTTTTCAGGTCAGAGAAGAGGACATGTGCGGCCGCCATAGACTTAGAGGACGCATATAACAGAGTATCTTTCGAGCACCTGACGCAAACCCTCCTCAGACTGAAAGTGCACCCTCACCTTGTACGATGGATAGCTGCAGTTCTGCTCCAAAGGAAGGTGGTGCTAAGATGCGGGAGTTGGTCTTCTGAGCCGATAACGATATGTCCAGGATTGCCGCAGGGTTCACCCACTGTCACAGTACTATTCAACGTGTATAACGGTGCCGATCACTGAACAACAGTTGGACGGGAGGGTAGGACTCTGTCATTCGTTGACGACATCCTCGTGTATGGACAGGGTCGAGATAGACAGGCGGTTGCCAATGATATACAGGGCGAACTAGATCGAATTTCCTCATGGTGTGCTGATGTCGATGCCCTTGTCAACCCTGCAAAGGCAACGGTTACATGGTTCTCACTAAACAACCATATTGTGAAAACAGACCTGCCGGCAGTAAGAATGGATGGGAGCAGTTTGAGTAGAACCCAGTCAATGACATATCTTGGCGTGAGGCTTGATCGTAGCCTGTCCTTCAGAGATCATGTCGTTTATGCCATAACGAAGGCTCGAAAAGGTTTGTCAGCAATGAGAGTCATGGCGACTGCCAATATCGAGCAAAGACTGCTAATACTTCTGTTCCAAGGACTTGTACTTTCACGCATCGAGTATGCCTTGGCCATCCTCACTGTCAGCCCTACACAGATTGGAAGACTCGAAAGGTACAAAACGAAGCCATGCGCATCATTTTGGGCTGCACGAAAGACACCAGCTGTGTAGCAATGAGATACCTCCTTGACTTCCCGACAATGGAACACAGGATCAAGATCTGGAGAGCTCGTGCATACTTAAAAATAAGTGCAGATGAGCAGCACCCTCTGCATGACGTTATATTCAGAGAAAAGGGTGACAGGCTAAAGAGGGGCAAATCATGGATGGGTCGGGCGGAAGATGTCGTCAGACAGGTCTGCAGTCTTACCAGTATCAACACCGGCAAGGAATGGGTGCCTGTGCTTCCAGCCTTTAAGTGCACTTTCTCCTGCATTATCACACTCGACAGACGGTGCAGAGAGCAGAACCCTGCGGCTGTCAATGCAGAGGTTAACTCGCTCATCTATGAACACTCAGATAGCCCCGAAGTGCTCATCTATACAGATGGATCTGTTGTAAAGCAGCAGAGAAGTGCGTGGGCATTTACAGCCCGTTCAGCGGGCCGAACCGTTCAAGAATCCAGTGGTGCCCACTCTATGACCACGAGCAGCATGACGATGGAGGTGATGGCAGTTACACAGGCTTTCATATGGCTGGAATCACAGCATTATACCAACGTGTGTGTACTAAGTGATTCAATGAGCATGATTCAGAAGGTCGAAGCTGGATCTGTACGTAGACAGTGGACTGAATCGCTGCGGAAGTCTGTTGTCCGTAAAGTCACCTTCATCTTCGTCCCGGGACATGCGGGAGTCGAGGGAAATGAACGAGCTGACAAACTGGCTGGCTCTGCACCCCCTGTAGATGGCCAGCCTATGGATCGTGCCGATGGGAGTAAGACCTGGGAGTAAGAATCGGCACAGCCAGACGCGAGAGGTACATCGGGAAAACAAAGTGCCTCGTCAACCAACACAGAACTGGCACTATTAGCCACCGGACGCTGATGCATATGCTGGGGGGAGGATCTGAGCACCTATGGACATGTCCGGAGTGCAACGAAGATACCCCAACTGATAACTGATAACTGAACTGATGATGTCGAAAGAATGCATGGTCTGTAGAAATTATTTCTGGAGACGCGGTGAAAGATCGGGTGGTGAACCGTATATCACTTTCTTTTTCATTTCCGGTAACGGCACGATATGACTCGCTAGTAATAACGATCCTAAATTATTTAGTGTAAAAAGTATCCCTTACAGGGCCTCATTAATTAGGCGATATAATTTTTTAAAAAAAAACAACAATTACACGATACAAACTAAAATATAGAACTGAGAAAATGGAATTCCATCCATCCATCATGTGCCATGCCGGTAAGCGTGGGCGGTCATGTTCTGCCATCTCACTCGATCACCAGAGTCGTGGATCAGCTCCGTGTTTCTGTCTCGACCATGCCACAAGGCCAAGCCATCCAGGTACTTGCTTCTAGGTCTTCCCCTTGGTCTGTTCCTCTCGATCTTACCAGTTGTCACCAAATTCTCCAATCCATTTCTTCTCATAACATGCCCAAAAAATTTTGACTGTCTACGTCTAATTTCTCTAATCAATTTACGATCTTCATTTGTTTCTTGAAGGACTTGTTCATTGGTCTTTCTGGCTGTCCATGGTATTCTTTTGCATTTAAAAATTTTTAAAAATGGAATTACGTATCAATAATAATTCACAGTTATATGTGGGAATTGTGGCACAAAAGTTGTAAATACTATAAATAATGTCCGAAAGCATGTTCTTTGTGAAAAAATTGTACACATCCAAACGAGCATTGAATGTGTTGTCGATCACTTCCGGTTCAGCGTGACGTGGACTACTAGACCGATTGATGGATGCAATAAATGTTTTTGGGCCCGGAGGGCCCTCGCAGTCGTCGGAGTGTATACCTATCAGTTATATGTGGAAATAGATGTGCAACTAATTTTTGTTTTGTTTTGTTTTAGATGCCCTCCCGTGTGTTGCCGGGGCCCATAAGGGAAGCAAAGAATAGCAACACTGTAGCCTACCACGCATGTCGTAAGAGGCGACTAAGGAGGCTTGATGGTTCCGTCGCCCTGCTACTGAGTGAGTGCGCGGCGCGACACTGTGAACTGTGAGTTTTGTATGAAATGCTTTTGAATCTGTCCGAGGTTGTTTGGAATGTGACTGCATGTTCGTAGCGATGGCAGATGGCTATGTCCCAGAGTTGACCGGTTTATGCCTTATGCAGAAATGCGTGGCTGCTGGGCTTCTGGTTGACTGCCACTACCATTGACGATGAACTGTATTTCGTGGACTGTGTGGGTGAACATCTAGGAAACATCCAGATGGGAAAATGACTGCCGTTTCCACCAGAAATGAATTGGGTGTTTTGTGGGGGACTATTGTGTTGACATTCTGGCGGCGGCATTATGCACAGTGTATCTGTGCGGGATTTTGTTTGTCGAGACTCCTGTCTTTTTCACTTTTCACATTGGGCAGTGGGGAGCGTTTTGTTTGATATTCAATGGCACAGGAACGAAGCATAATGGGGACGACCCGTTGCTGTGAAGTTGGAACTGCGACTAACTAACTAACTAACTAACTAACGTGTTTTAGATGCCGGCTTCCTGGCCTAGAGGTTAGCGACTTTTTTCCGTAATCTCGTATACCCTCGTAGGTAACGTGACGACGGTGAGAATCAGCAGTCGTTCGAATCGCGTCGGTAACTTACGGGTTATGTACATGTGGGAGTGTACATGTGGTGTCATGTAGTTATTTATATGGCTGTATATGTGGGGGTGTATATGTGGGTGTGTTCACGTGACTGTGTTGAATTACATGTGTATATGTTGGTGTGTATATGGGAGTGTGTATATGTGGGCATGTGATGTGCGTGTGTAAATATGCTTGTGTAAATGTGAGTGTGTTCACGTGGGTGTGTACATGTGGGTGTGTAATGTAGGTGTTCATATGGCTGTACATATGGGTGTGTACACGTGATTGTGTACATGTGGGTGTGTATTTACATCTGGAGGTGTACATGTAGTTGTACACGTGGGTGTGTCCATATGGTAATGTTCATGTGAGTGTGTACATGTAGGTGTGTACATGTAGGTGTGTACATGTAGGTGTGTACATGTAGATGTGTACATAAGAGTGTACACGTATCAGCTTTACATGTGGTGTCTACATGTGGTTTCTACACGTAGGTCGGCAAACGTGAATGTGTACATGTAATATATCCACGTGGCTGTGTACAAGTGGGTGTGCACATGTATCGTGTATATTTGGTTGTGTAGTGTGGTGTGTACATGTGAGTGTGTGCATGTGAGTATGTGCATGTGACTGTGTAACTTGGTGTAATCTGGGTGAATATTTGAGTGTGTACATGTGGTGTAATCTGAGTGTACATATGAGTGTGTACATGTGGTGTAATCTGAGTGTACATGTTATTATGTGCATGTGTAATCTGAGTGTATATGTGAGCGTGTGCATGCAGATTGTAAAGGCGAATATGTAGTGTGTAGTGTAGTGTGTACATGAGGTTGAGGATATGTGGGAGTGTGAATGTGAGCGTTTGCGTGTGGATGTAGACATACATTTCAGTATAGCGTATCCATGTGGCTCTCAGTGTGGCTGTACAAGTATGTGTGTACATATGGAAGTGAAAAAGTGGGTGTGTACATGTGGGTGTGTATAAGTGGGTGTGAACATCTGGATCTGTATATGTGGCTGTCAATGTGGGTGTGTTTGTATAGGTCTGTAGATTGTGGCTGTCAATCTGCGTGTGTACATCTGGATGTGTACATGTGACTGTCAGTGTGGGTGTGTAATCTGGATGTGTACGAGTGACTGTCAATGTTGGTGTGTAGATCTAGTTCTGTACACGTGACTGTCAATTTAGGTGTGTACATGTGGCTGTCACTGTGGGTCTGTACATGTGGCTTCAATGTAGGTGTGTCCATCTGCGTGTGTACATGTGACTGTTAGCTTGGGTGTGCACATCTGAGTGTGTACAAGAGACTGTCAGCGTGTGTGTGTACATCTGGGTATGTACATTGACTGTCAATGTGGGTGAGTACATGTGCTTCTGTACACGTGACCGTCAATGTGGGTGGTTACGTGTGGCTCTCAATGTGGGTGTTTACATCAGGGTCTGTACACGTGGCTGTCAATGTGGGTCTGTACATGTGGCTGTCAATGTGGGTCTGTACATGTATATGTCAATGTGGGTCTGTACATGTGGCTGTCAATGTGGGTCTGTACATGTGGCTGTCAATGTGGGTCTGTACATGTGGCTGTCAATGTGGGTCTGTACATGTGGCTGTCAATGTGGGTCTGTACATGTGGCTGTCAATGTGGGTCTGTACATGGGTCTGTCAGTGTGGGTCTGTACATGTGGCTGCCAATGTGGGTCTATACATGTGGCTGCCAATGTGGGTCTGTACATGTGGCTGTTAATGTGGGTCTGTACATGTGGCTGTCAATGTGGGTCTGTACATGTGGCTGTCAATGTGGGTTTATACATGTGTCTGTCAATTTGGGTCTGTATATGTGGCTGTCAATGTGGGTCTGTATATGTGGCTGTCAATGTTGGTGTGTACATCAGGGTCTGTACATGTTTCTGTCAATGTGGGTCTGTATATGTGACTGTCAATGTGGGTCTGTATTTGTGGCGGCTAATGTGGGTCTGTACATGTGGCTCTCAATGTGGGTCTGTACATGTGGCTGTCAATGTGGGTCTGTATTTGTGGCTATCAATGTGGGTCTGTACATGTGGCTGTCAGTGTGTGTCTGTACATGTGGCTGTTAATGTGGGTCTGTACATGTGGCTGTCAATGTGGGTCTGTACATGTGGCTGTCAATGTGGGATTATACATGTGTCTGTCAATTTGGGTCTGTATATGTGGCTGTCAATGTGGGTCTGTATATGTGGCTGTCAGTGTTGGTGTGTACATCAGGGTCTGTGCATGTTTCTGTCATGTGGGTCTGTATATGTGACTGTCAATGTGGGTCTGTATTTGTGGCGGCTAATGTGGGTCTGTACATGTGGCTCTCAATGTGGGTCTGTACATGTGGCTGTCAATGTGGGTCTGTATTTGTGGCTATCAATGTGGGTCTGTACATGTGGCTGTCAGTGTGGGTCTGTACATGTGGCTGTCAATGTGGGTCTGTACATGTGGCTGTCAATGTGGGTCTGTACATGTGGCTGTCAATGTGGGTCTGTACATGTGGCTGTCAATGTGGGTCTGTACATGTGGCTGTCAATGTGGGTCTGTACATGGGTCTGTCAGTGTGGGTCTGTACATGTGGCTGCCAATGTGGGTCTATACATGTGGCTGCCAATGTGGGTCTGTACATGTGGCTGTTAATGTGGGTCTGTACATGTGGCTGTCAATGTGGGTCTGTACATGTGGCTGTCAATGTGGGATTATACATGTGTCTGTCAATTTGGGTCTGTATATGTGGCTGTCAATGTGGGTCTGTATATGTGGCTGTCAATGTTGGTGTGTACATCAGGGTCTGTACATGTTTCTGTCAATGTGGGTCTGTATATGTGACTGTCAATGTGGGTCTGTATTTGTGGCGGCTAATGTGGGTCTGTACATGTGGCTCTCAATGTGGGTCTGTACATGTGGCTGTCAATGTGGGTCTGTATTTGTGGCTATCAATGTGGGTCTGTACATGTGGCTGTCAGTGTGGGTCTGTACATGTGGCTGTTAATGTGGGTCTGTACATGTGGCTGTCAATGTGGGTCTGTACATGTGGCTGTCAATGTGGGATTATACATGTGTCTGTCAATTTGGGTCTGTATATGTGGCTGTCAATGTGGGTCTGTATATGTGGCTGTCAATGTTGGTGTGTACATCAGGGTCTGTGCATGTTTCTGTCAATGTGGGTCTGTATATGTGACTGTCAATGTGGGTCTGTATTTGTGGCGGCTAATGTGGGTCTGTACATGTGGCTCTCAATGTGGGTCTGTACATGTGGCTGTCAATGTGGGTCTGTACATGTGGCTATCAATGTGGGTCTGTATTTGTGGCTATCAATGTGGGTCTGTACATGTGGCTGTCAATGTGGGTCTGTACATGTGGCTGTCAATGTGGGTCTGTATATGTGGCTGTCAATGTGGGTCTGTACATGGGGCTGTCAATGTGGGTCTGTACATGTGGCTGTCAATGTGGGTCTGTATATGTGGCTGTCAGTGTGGGTGTGTACATCAGGTTCTATACATGTGACTGTCAATGTGGGTCTGTATATATGACAATGAATGTCACTAAGTCATCCATCTTGATTTTTAAAAATGTTTCATTTGAAGCTGTGAACATGTATGTCGATAGTGTTTAAGCGCCTACGGCCCTCTACAGATAATATAACATACTCCCACACCTCTTTCTTTGCGCTTACTAAAAAACGATCGCATCTCCCGAAACCTCCCGCACCTCCTTCTTTATTCTTAGTATGTTTCATGTCTCATGCCATATTGGGGATGCCTAGAGTATAAGGGATTACGGAGAAAGACTGTAACTCCTAGGCCAGGGAGACCGGCGTATAACACTGTCATTGATGTCTGTATAACACTGTACGTGTCGTTGATGTCTGTATAATACTGTATGTGTCATTGATGTCTGTATACCACTGTACGTGTCATTAATGTCTGTATATCACTGTACGTGTCATTGATGTCTGTATTACACTGTACCTGTCATTGATGTCTGTATAACACTGTACCTGTCATTGATGTCTGTATAACACTGGACGTGTCATTGATGTCTGTATAACACTGTACAAGTCATTGATGTCTGTATAACACTGTACAAGTCATTGATGTCTGTATAACATTGTACCTGTCATTGATGTCTGTATAACACAGTACGTGTCATTGATGTCTGTATAACACTGTACCAGTCATTGTTGTCTATATAACACTGTACGAATCATTGATGTCTTTATAACACTGTACCTGTCATTGATGTATGTATAACACTGTACCTGTCATTGATCTCTGTATAACACTGTACCAGTCATTGATGTCTGTATAACACTGTACGTGTCATTGATGTCTGTATAACACTGTACCAGTCATTGATGTCTGTATAACACTGTATCAATCATTGATGTCTGTATAACACTGTACCAGTCATTGTTGTCTGTATAACACTGTACCAATCATTGATGTCTTTATAAAAACTTTGTA
>JACEFZ010024061.1:0-13827 GCA_014155875.1 Cepaea nemoralis | reverse complement strand
TTTTCCTTAAAGTTAAATACAGCCAGTGAGACTGTTTAAGTTCACACTGATAAGACAGTGGCATTAGATAGTTGTGTCTTCAGCTTTCTCATATGTCTGTGCCAATTTTGGGCTCAATATCAACTTGGAGAAGACTGTAGTTATGTACCAGCCAGCTCCATGGATTAAGTCACATAGTGCCGAATATCAAAGTGAATGGTTATAGATTAAGTGTTGTGGACAAATTCACCTATCTTGGCAGCACTGTGTCACAAGCTGTCACAATTGATGACGAAGTGAATGCAAGAATCTCCAAGGCCATCGCGACCTTTGGCAGACTACAAGAATGTATAGGACAGAAATGAATAAGCCTGCAAACAAAGCAGAAAGTCTACAAAGCAGTTGTATTATCCACACTGCTATATGCTTGTGAAACCTGGGCTCTGGTTTACCAGCGACATGCCAGGGAATTAAACCACTTCCACAGAGTCTGCCTTAGGAAGCTATTGAAGATTAAATGGCAAGGCAAAATCCCAGACACTGAAGTCCAGAAAGAGCGTCCATGCCCAGTATCCACGCTCTACTAATAAAGAATCAGATTCGCTGGGCTCGTCACTTGACTCGCATGCCAGATCGCAGGCTTCCTAAATGAATGTTTTTATTTTTATTTTTACGGCGAGTTGCGTTGTGGTAAACGCTCCCAGGGCAGTCAGATGAAACGCTTTGAAAACACTCCGAAGATCTCACTAAAATCTTTTCGAATTCATCACGACACTTGGGAGACTGCTGCCAAAGACCGACATTCGTGGCTTACAAAATTACGCAAGGGTGCAGTCACTTGTGAAGCAAACGGGACTGCAAGAGCTGTAAATAAAAGGCTGGACAGAAAAACCACCGCAGGAGATCCCCCTCCTGGAACGTCAAGCATTCTTTGCCCACATTGTCAAAGAACATTTTGAGCCAAAATAGGCCTTATCAGCCATCTTAGAACTCACGGCTCTATACTTTCAACCCCACTAGATGAAATGAATGGCCATCATCATACTTGATGGGCAAACAGCAAGTGAAAAATATGTAGTAAGTCACTATCAGTATTACGACATTGATACAAAGAACACATCTCCAGTGTGTGCATTTGATACTCAACATGCAACAAGACCTCAACATTGAAGAAAACTGGCTGTTAATAAAGCATTATGTTCCGGAAACTCAAATATTAGTATACGTTGATCACAACTAAACCTCACAGGGTTTATTTTTGTAAAACTATTTTTGGTGTTCGCTGGCATTAAACTCAAGCTTAGCCATACATATACTACTACTTCTCTTGCACCGGACTGATATTTGCGTGTGGATTGTCTTTCCTTATTACCAGTGTCCCTTGCCATCAGGTGAACCCACTCCGATTTCAGAGGTACATGTAAGTTACGTCCCGAAGTCAAGGACAAGAAGTCAACACGTTAGTCCAACTGACCGGTGTAGGGCTTGAACTTGCTACCTCGACATCAGCTCACCGGAAGTTTAAGACCAAGCGCTCTTATCCATTAGGGAATGCTAACCTCCATCACAGAGTTTAGAAAGAACAGCAATAAAAGACGTGGTTACGGGGATAAGAAAATACGTGCTTACGGGGATAAGAAAAGACATGCTTACGGGGATAAGAAAAGACGCGGTTACGGGGATAAGAAAAGACGTGGTTACGGGGATAAGAAAAGGCATAGTTACGGGAATAAGAAAAAGCATGGTTACGGGGATGACAAAAGTCGTCACAGGAATAAGAAAAGGCATGGTTACGGGGATAAGAAAAGGCATGGTTACGGGAATAAGAAAAGGCATGGTTACAGGGATAAGAAAAGGCATGCTTACGGGGATAAGAAAAGGCATGCTTACGGGGATGACAAAAGGCATGGTTACGGGGATGACAAAAGGCATGGTTACGGGGATGACAAAAGTCATTGTTACTGGAATAAGAAAAGGCATGGTTACGGGGATGACAAAAGTCATTGTTACTGGAATAAGAAAAGGCATGGTTCCGGGGATAAGAAAAAGGCATGGTTACGGGAATAAGAAAAGGCATGGTTACGGGAATGAGAACAAGGTATGGTTACGGGAATAAGAAGCAGGGGTTTACCACCACAACGGTGGAGGACGTTACAGACACCTCGAGCCTGAGAATGCATTAAGACAGGGAACTGACAAAGACTGAGAGTCTTCGAGGGATGTGATCAGAGCGATATTCTGCGAAGGATGTGCTACATGATAATTACATCACCTTCAGTGCATAATATAAAGAGAATTAATTATACACTGATTTGTGACGATGCATCAGGAATTTGGTTTCTTAAGAAAATGCGAAGGATACCACAGACAGACAGGAAAAGTGATGAGGTAGTACTTAAGGAACTTCATGTCAACGGATTGACAAATTAGGATATAGAAAACATGTATTCCCTTGGTGAATTTAAAGAGGGAAGCCATGAAAAAAATGTTGCACAATTTCTTGCCTGGCATATTTCGCTCCATCTCGTCTGGTGCTTACTGCGCAGAGTTATACGCGGGTAGATCAGAAAGTTATGCACCACAATTATTAACTCTTTAACCGTTAATAACATACAAATGAAATTTAGTCACAATGTTCATGCACACTTGCAGCAAACATTTGTCCTTCTCAACATAATCCCCATCAACTTTAACGGCTTTACGCCATCTTGAAATAAGAACATGTATACCAGATCTGTACCACATTTTGTCGTCTTCTCGTGGCCATTTCTTAACTGCATAAATCACCCCCTCATTGTCTTCAAACTTTGTCCCATGGATGGCATTCTTAAGGCGACCGAAAAGATAGAAATCAGATTGTGCAGGTCCGGACTGTAAGATGGATGGGGCAGCACGTTCCAACATGATCCGGCAGGTGTCTGTGGTAAGACGTCGGAGCTCGGCTTATCAGCAACTCCACATCTCCACATGCAGAAACCAAAACTCTCTGCATCCAGCGACAAACTGCGGTTCTATCGACTGCAAAAGTGCCATAAACAGCACACAAACGTTTGTGAATGTTAACAACAGTTACTTTCTCTGCGGTTAAAAAAAAAAAAAAAAAACATCCTATAACAATCTTCTGTTCGCAAAGTACGTTATTAATATCTGTCATTTCAACTGTTATGTGTCGCGGTTAAAATTGGTATACAGAGGTGTTACATCTCATCTCATCATGTTCCTCTTGTACCTTGCGGTGTCGAGGTGAAGCATAAACAGCGGGAGAGTGCCCGTGTATGGGCTTCATATATCGAGGTTCCCATGGTCTCTGTAATTCCCTCTATCCATCGTTTACGTGTTCGGCCTCTTCCTCTGCTTCCGTCTGGTCTGTACATCATTGCTTGTTGAGGTATACTGTTAGTTGGTAACCTACTTGCATGACCAAACCATTTAACCTACTGTTTTCTGACAAAATTTAGCTCTTCTAAAACCCCAACTTTAGTCCTGATTTCTTCATTTCTGATTTTCTCTCTTCTTGATACATTGAGTATTCTTCTCAGGAATCTCATTTCTGTTTTTTGCGATTTTTCTTTTCTCTTTCTCTGTCATTGTCCAGGTTTGGCATTGGTAGCATAGAGTTGGTAGGAAAATTGTGTTATATAGTGCTTTCTTAGTGGCTATTGTTACACGTTTGTTCATTAGTATTGGTGCCATTTGTCCAGTGAGTTGGTTTGCCTTATTGCATCTATTTTCGATCTCGTGTACTGATTTGCCATTTGATGATAATGTACTTCCTAGGTACTTGAAGCTCTTTACTTGATTCAGTGGGTGTTTTTCTAGATGAATGTTTACTGTGCTTTATTCTTTGCTTATAGTCATTGCCTCTGTTTTACTTCTGCTAATTTTCATGTTATGTTCCATACACACTTTGTTCAGTCTATTCATGTGGTCTTGTAATTTTGATTATAATTTTTCTATTAATGCTTAATCCTCCACAATTAAGAGTCCTTTAATGATATGATTTGCCGTTGGTTCTTCTTCTGTGTTATGTTCTTCATATGGTTTTGTTACGGCCTCCCTTTGGCTGCTTTCTTTTCATATGCTTTCTATATAGGTTATGAACAAGAGGGGGGACATGACACAACCTTGTCGTACTCCGGATCTTATGATGAAGGGTTCTGAGTATCCTCCATTTGTTCTTACTGTGTATTCACTGATGGTATGTAAGCTTCTACATAAGTGTGTTATATGTGTACTCACTTCATATCCTTAAGGATTTCCCATAGCTTGTTTCTATCTACTCTATCAAATGCCTTTACTTGGTCGATAAAGGCTAAGTAGGGTATCTCATTAAATTCACAAGTTCTATAGGGTTAAAATGAGAATGATACGGCGGAAGTCTCAATCACCCATGACGATGCTCTTCTATCAAATTGTCGATTTGATATTTCTTGCTTTTTGGCGTCTGTTTTACAAGGACAACACTTCTAGCTAGAAATACGTTTCTGGAAATGGTATGTTTTCCATTCGGAGTCATATCTTTATTGCTCACTTTGTGCTCGATGCTGTAGATGTTTTGTCTTCTTGGGCAACAACATTGATATCATGCATTGTCCGTAATTGGACACGACGGTCTATCTAGGGATGGAAGCACAGTATTCTCGAGCCAATCTCTAAATATATTACCATTCATCTTATTATGATAATCCCTATTGTCTGTATGCTTTGATACGAACACGAACCCAGCATTCTGTTGTAAGCCATTATGCGTATTACCAGCATGGCCATGACCAAAAGCTGTCATATACTACTGGGCACATATCGCTTTATCTGTCAATCCACTGATTGCCATTCCTTATCACTTGTGTGGTGCGCATTGATCCACATTTCATCCAAACACACTATGCCATAATTTTCTTTGCGCATTTCCCTTATTTCACGTAGGTATCTGCTTCTCATGGCTCCTAAATGCGGTTGCTCGCAAAGATTATTTCTACCGCCCTTGTACTTTCAAATAGTGAAGATAATGTCCTTATAATTTTCCACAAAGTTATTTTGGATAGCTCTATGTTATTGTTCTTTCTGAACCAACCCCTAAGTTTTCTTACAGTCACTGTTTCTTTGGCATCCAGCATTTTTATAATGATGGATAATCCTGGATATAAAATCCAAAATTTTTATAATTTTTAGGAGTTTCCGTGGCGAAGTGGTCAAGCCTTTTGACTCGGGCTCCAAAGGTCGTGGGTTCGATTCCGAGCAGCATCCTTCGTTTCACGTGTTAAATTTTTGGATCATCGCTAGAGCTGCGGAGTTCGTGCTTTGTGCCATGCTTTCTGCGCTGCGGAAAGAGACCGAGCCATATGGGATAGAACCCGGTGCAATGAAGTCGATCCTGTCGAATTTTAAGCGACTTTTTAAAGCATTTTTATAATAGCTCGCCTTATGACATCTTTGTCAAAGCTGTCTACAATAATCTTCCTACCTACCGTTTTGTTATTGCGTGGTGGTTTAATTCCAGATTCTTGCACCCATCGACGAAATTACCGTTTACTCAAACCCAATGCATGCACTGTTCTTTTTTCGGAATTTGTAATAGTATAAAACAGTTTCCTTCGATCAGCTTCTTGACAAAAACATGTGTACAACTTCATAGCGATTCTTTGAAGTGTACAATTTCGCATTAAATCCCATTGAAAAATATTCACACATTTCAATGTTAGCGATAAGTGGTAAGATTTAAAAAAAAAAAAAAACATATTAATCAGGTTTCATGAAATAACCCACATCTGGAGACACCTCTGAACAGTCCTAGTTTGAACAACGCGGGGAGTTGGCATAAGGCCAATCCCTTCAAAACACGTACAGTATTCAACATTGAGCGCTGATTGTCTGGCTATGCTGTAATACATTTAAAATTATGAATTTCATCTCAGACCCGTAAATTATATACCGCATATACACAAACTTTGAAATCTGCTGGAAAATCTCCAGAAAAAAAAAATATTTTTGTTGGGTGGACATAATGATAAGGTTATATACTAAATCTCATAATTTTCCCTCAGTTGGTTACTGAGATATGGATGTTTATATTGGGGCAAAAACAAAACAAACAGACTATAGATAAATACAACCCATATTCTGTAGGCATAACACGAGAAGTGTGGGAGCTGGAATACGTCGTCACAACGGGAAAGTTGGAAGGGGAAAGGGAGACCAAGTGAAATGATATGAAAGCACAAGACACAGAAGCCGTAGGCAAACTTGATCATCAATACCGCATGACATGGACTATACGAAGAAGATGGCATACAATGTTCTCTGGTCGCGTATTGAAAAGAGAAGCATTGACTGCATCGTGATGACTGGGACAATGAGAGGTATAAGAGGTTGGAGCAGACTGAAAGACATGATGCTGGATGGACTGAAATGGTGGCAATGGTGAAATATCATCAACAGAATTAATTCAGCACACCAAAGACCGAGATATATGAAGATGCACGAACGCCATCGCAAGATGGAATAACGCATGATTATAATATTTCACTGTATCTGGCCAGCTACTAAGATAAACAACAACCGATTGCCTGGCATATATAATTGGATCTCGGCAGGTCCAAACTACATAAATAAATAGATAAAACAAACAAATGAATCCTTTTGGCCGAAATACAAAACATACAGACACGGACTCAAATGTAACCGAGTTACTTGGTCAGTCGCAAACGGACTAACAAGATACAGCAAATGGGAAACATGTATAGGACTTTATTTGCATAACAAGATACAGCAAATGGGAAACATGTATAGGACTTTATTTGCATAACAAGATACAGCAAATGGGAAACATGTATAGGACTTTATTTGCATAACAAGATACAGCAAATGGGAAACATGTATAGGACTTTATTTGCATAACAAGATACAGCAAATGGGAAACATGTATAGGACTTTATTTGCATAACAAGATACAGCAAATGGGAAACATGTATAGGACTTTATTTGCATAACAAGATACAGCAAATGGGAAACATGTATAGGACTTTATTTGCATAACAAGATACAGCAAATGGGAAACATGTATAGGACTTTATTTGCATAACAAGATACAGCAAATGGGAAACATGTATAGGACTTTATTTGCATAACAAGATACAGTAAATGGGAAACATGTATAGGACTTTATTTGCATGCCTTCATGCGTGTTAGACATATGACGCTAGCCCCATATTTGTATAAATGGGGGTACGGGGTGTCAGGCATTGGTAGTACCTTTGGTAAGGATGACTCTCATGTCCTTTTTAGGACCCATTCCACACTGGTCCAAGCCTGACACCCAGCTCACGCCTGTGGCTTCTAGTAGCTGTCAGTATGCGACAGCGGCCACCCTCCAGGCAACAGCTGTGAGAGGCTGGCTAAACCAGGCGTGGGTAGCCGATTTGGCGTCAAACCAAGCGGTGAACTAGGGTATGCCTATCCAGCATGTGAAGACAGGATTCGGCAGACTGCGCGGAAGAAATCATTCTTGATTCAACGGGCAAGACGGCGTTAACCTGCAAAGCGTTGTGGAACGTAATGAGCACGGCAAGGCACGTAGAGCGCCCTGGTCATCCACTGCACCTGTATTCGTCTCCAGTCGTCTTGACTTGTCCTGCCACTGGACTCAGATGGACTCAGGCGAGAGAGTGAGGTCGACGAATTGCGCAACTCTTCCTCACTTTAATCCAATTCATCGCGCAAGTCATTCTTCATTTAACAGAGCAGCTTCACCAAGTCTTTACAAACATATGGGTGAACGAGACCATGCCACAAGATTTCAAGGACGCGTGAATAGTCCACCTTTACAAACGTAAAGGCAACCGCCAATCCCGTGACAACCATCGAGTCATCTCCTTGCTTTCAATTGCAGAATTCTTCTCAATCGCCTCACGGCCCATCTCGATCAAGGCCTTCTTCCTGAGAGTCAATGTGGCTTCAGAAAAGAACGAGGAACTGTTGACATGATTTTCGCTGCAAGGCAGCTGCAAGAGAAATGTCAGGAACAGAACTGCGAAATGTTCTCCACTTTCATTGACCTTACTAAGGCTTTTGATACAGTCAGCAGAGAAGGACTGTGGAAGATTATGGCAATATATGGCTGTCCACGAAAGTTTGTCCAAATAGTGCGGCTATTTCATGATGGCATGCAGACAGAGTACAGGAAAATGGTAAACTGTCTGACCCCTTTCCTGTCACCAATGGAGTGAAGCAAGGATGTGTCCTGGCACCAACACTGTTCAGCCTCATGTTTTCAGCCATGTTGATGAATGCCTTCGAGAACGACGACATTGGAATAGACATCAACTACCGTATGGATGGAAAGTTATTCAATCTCAGAAGGCTGAAAGCTAAAACATAAATTAACAGCGACACCGTCAGAGAGCTCCTGTTTGCTGATGACTGCGCTTTATATGCCAACTCAGAGGCAGACATGCAACATAATGTTTCAGCTTTCTCAAATGCCTGTGCCAACTTTGGGCTCAATATCAACCTGGAGAAGACTGTAGTTATGTACCAGCCAGCTCCAGGGAATAATCACACTGTGCCGAATATCAAAGTTAATGGTCATAAACTAAGTGTTGTGGACAAATTCACCTATCTTGGCAGCACTGTGTCACAAGCTGCCACATTAATGACGAAGTGAATGCAAGAATCTCCAAGGCCAGCGCGGCCTTTGGCAGACTGTACAAGAATGTATGGGACAGAATTGGAATAAGCCTGCAAACAAAGCTAAAAGTCTACAAAGCAGTTGTATTATCCACACTGCAATATGCTTGTGAAACCTGGACTGTTTATCAGCGACACGCCAGAAAATTAAACCACTTCCACAAAGTCTGCCTTAGGAAGCTACTGAAGATTAAATGGCAAGACAAGATCCCAGACACTGAAGTCCTAGAAAGAGCGTCCATGCCCAGTATCCCTCTCTCTCTCTCTCTCTCATCATGTTCCTCTTGTACCTTGCGGTGTCGAGGTGAAGTATAAACTTCGTGAGAGTGCCCGGTTATGGGCTTCGTATATCGACATTCCTATGGATTCTGTTATTCCCTCCGTCCAACGTTTACGTGGTCGGCCTCTTCCTCTGTTTCCATCGGGTCTGTACATCATTGCTTGTTGTGGCATGCTGTTGACTGGTAGCCTACTTGCATGGCCAAACCATTTGACTTGCTGCTTTCTAATAAAATCTAGAGCAGCTTTAACCCCCTACTTTAGTCCTGATTTCTTCATTTCTGATCTTATCTCTTCTTGATACGTTGAGTATTCTTCTCAGAAACCTCATTTCTGTTGTTGTGATTTTTCTTTTCTCTTTTTCTGTCATTGTCCAGGTTTGGCATTGGTAGCACAGAGTTGGTAGGAAGATTGTGTTGTAAAGTGCTTTCTTAGTAGTTATTGATACATGTTTGTTCTTTAGTATTGGTGCCATTTGTCCAATGAGTTGATTTGCCTTATTGCACCTATTTTCGATCTCGTCTTCTGATCTGCCATTTGATGATATTATACTTCCTAGGTACTTGAAGCTCTTTACTTGTTTCAAGGGATGTTCGTTTAGGTGAATTGTTGCTGTTTGTTCTTCTTTAGTTATAGTCATTACCTCTGTTTTGCTTGTGCTAATTTTCATGTTATGTTCCCTACACATTTCGTTTAGACTATTCATGTGGTCTTGTAATTCAGCTTCTGATTTTGCTATTAGTGCTTGGTCGTCCGCAAACAGGAGTTCTCTAATGGTTAGATTTGCAGATGGTTCTTCTTCTGTGTTCTCGTCATGCGGTATTCTTGCTGTCTCTGCTTGGCTGGTTTCTTTACATATGTTGTCTATATATGTTATGAACAAGAGAGGGGACAGGACACAACCTTGTCGTACTCCAGATCTTATGGTGAAGGGTTCTGAGTGTCCTCCAGTTGCTCTCACTATGCATTCACTGTTGTTGTATAAACTTCTACATAGGTTTGTTAGATGTGTACTCACTCCATATTGTTTAAGGATTTCCCACAGCTTGTTTCTATCTACCCTATCAAATGCCTTTTCTTGGTCGACAAAGGCTAAGTAGAGTGTTTCATTGAATTCAATTGATTTTTCTATAAGTTGTCTAAGAGCAAAAATGGCGTCTGTGCATCCTTTGTTTTTCCTAAATCCAAGCTGCGTTTCGCTTAGCTGGGGTTCTAAAGTAGTTCGTAATCTTTTTTCAAGAATTTTGCAAAATATTTTCCCAGTATGACTCAACAGTGAAATGCCTCTGTATTGTGTGCAATCTCTTTTGCTGCCTTTGTTTTTCCAAATTGGGATAATTATGGCGTTTCCCCAGTCTCGTGGTGTCTGTTGTTCTACCCAAACATGGTTGAATAGTCTATGTAGCCAAGCTGTTCCTACTTCCCTTGCTGCTTTAATTAGTTCATTTGGTATTTCATCCTGTCCTGGTGATTTGTTTAATGGGGCTAATCTGATGGCTTCTATAATTTCTTCTTTTAGTATGTCTGGTTCTAGTTCCTCGGTGACATCTGTGTAGGTCTCTTGAATTCCTGTGACATCTGATGGGATGTTGAGAAGTTGTTCGAAATACTGCTTCCATCTTATTAGGATCTAGTTTTTGTTCACTTATTGGTTCTCCATTTTCGCTGTTAATTATTTCAGTTGGGTCAAAGGGTTCTCCTCTGGTTCGCATTGCACTTATCTTTTTGTAGAAGTTTCTGGTTGCCTCCTTGTAGTTTTTATTTAGGGTTTCTCCATACTCTTCCCAGTCTTTTGTTTTCCCTCTTTACTATTCTACTCACATGTCTTCTCGCTATTCTGTATTCTCTGTAATCACATTCCTGTTTGCTCTTCAACCACTTTTTATATTTTTCCTTTTTTTCTTTTACCGCTTTCTTTACTTCTGCGTTCCACCAACTTGTTATTTTCTTTATCCGTGTTTTGCGTTTTTTCGTGGTTCCGCATGCTATTTTTGCAGTATTTAAAATGCTTGATTTGAACATCTCCCATTCTTCTTCCACTGTTTTTCTTTCCGTAGGTAATTTTACAAAGAGGTCAGTTAGTTCTTAATTTTCCCTTACTGCCTCGTCTTTAAGGTTTTTTAAGTTTACTGATTCGCATGGCATGTATTTTCCTGCTCTTTGTTTTCTTCTTCTAATGGTTCTTATTGTGGCAACGACTGCTTTATGATCTGTGTTTATACTGAAATTGGGCACTGCTCTTGCATCTAATATATTTCTCTTTCTGTTATTTCTTGTTAATATAAAATCAATTTGGCTTTTAGTATCTAGGTTGTTCCATTTATACCAGGTGTATACTTGCGAATCTTTATGTTTATAGAATGTGTTTGTTATATAGAGGTCGTGTTGGCTGCAAAGCTCTATCAGTCTACTTCCGTTATCATTCCTTTCATTTTGCTGATCTCCAAATGCTCCCAGGTGTTTTTCTATGCCCACTCTGTTATGTCAGTCCGTTTATACTTCTTAGTTTTTCTACGAGCAGTATGAAGATCCCCTGCCGGCTTGCTAGGCCAGTCGCAGGTTTAGGACACTAATCTGACCACAGGGAGTCCATCCCCTATGGCGAGCCAGAGCCCAGTATCCACACTCTACTAATGAAGAATCAGATTCACTTGGCTGGTCACTTGACTCGCATGCCAGATCACAGGCTCCCTAAACGAATTTTTTACGGCGAATTGCGTTGTGGTTGACGCTCCCAGGGCGGCCAGAGTAAACGCTTTAAAGACTCTGAAAATCTCACTGAATGCATTTGGAATTCATCATGACACCTAGGAGACTGCAGCCAGAGACCGAAATTTATGGCATGCATCATTGCGCAAGGATGCAGTCACGCGTGAGGCAACCAGGACTGCAAGAGCTGTGAAGAAAAGGCAGGACAGATAAACTACTGCAGGAAATTCACCTCCAGAAACGTCAAGCATTCTTTGCCCACATTGTCGAAGAACATTTCGAGCCAAAATAGGCCTTATCAGCCATCTTAGAACTCACGGCTCCATACTTTCAACCTCACTGGATGAAATTAATGGTCATCATCATTCTTGATGGACAAACAACATGTGTATAGATCAATGGACTCTTTAGTGATCATCCAGTCAATATTACTAATGGACATAAGACGCTAGCCTCATATTTTTATAGATCAATGGGCACTTTAGTGATCACGTAGTCAATATCATTATTGGACATATGACACAAGCCTCATATTTGTATACATCAATGGGCACTGTAGTGATCATCAAGTCAATATCACTAGTGGACATATGACACAAGCCTCATATTTGTATAGATCTATGGGCACTGTAGTGATCATCAAGTCAATATCACTAATGGCCACATGACGCTAACCTCATATTTGTATAGATCAATGGGCACTGTAGTGATCATCAAGTCAATATCACTAATGGACTTATGACACAAGCCTCATATTTGTATAGATCAATGGGCACTTTAGTGATCATCAAGTCAATATCACTATTGGACATATGACACAAGCCTCATATTTGTATAGATCAATGGGCACTGTAGTGATCATCAAGTCAATATCACTAATGGCCACATGACACTAACCTCATATTTGTATAGATCAATGGGCACTGTAGTGATCATCAAGTCAATATCACTAATGGACATATGACACAAGCCTCATATTTGTATAGATCTATGGGCACTGTAGTGATCATCAAGTCAATTTCACTAATGGCCACATGACGCTAACCTCATATTTGTATAGATCAATGGGCACTGTAGTGATCATCAAGTCAATATCACTAATGGACATATGACACAAGCCTCATATTTGTATAGATCAATGGGCACTTTAGTGATCATCAAGTCAATATCACTATTGGACATATGACACAAGCCTCATATTTGTAAAGATCAATGGGCACTGTAGTGATCATCAAGTCAATATCACTAATGGCCACATGACACTAACCTCATATTTGTATAGATCAATGGGCACTGTAGTGATCATCAAGTCAATATCACTAATGGACATATGACACAAGCCTCATATTTGTATAGACCAATAGGCACTTTAGTGATCACGTAGTCAATATCACTATTGGCCATATGACGCTAGTCTCATATTTGTATAGATCAATGGGCACTTTAGTGATCACGTAGTCAATATCACTATTGGACACATGACGCTAGCCTCATATTTGTATAGATCAATGGGCACTTTAGTGATCACGTAGTCAATATCACTATTGGACACATGACGCTAGCCTCATATTTGTATAGATCAATGGGCACTTTAGTGATCACGTAGTCAATATCACTATTGGATACATGACGCTAGCCTCATATTTGTATAGATCTATGAGCTCTTTAGTGTGATCATGTAGTCAATATAACATGGAATACCTTTACTTCCCAATTCATGTCATGATCCTCTTTTAGGCAATTAAACAGAAAATCTGTCTTAATATGAATTCGAACCTGACACCACAAGGTCTTGCTACTTCGTCTTCCACGGAGAATTATGCCAGGCCATGAATTGTGCCAACGAGCCCTTTCTGACGTAACTAGGGGTATTGAGATGCGGCTACGTTGACACTCTTTATGAATTACACACTGATACACCGTGAACACAACTCGTCACCATCGAGTGATAGAATGGCATCATGTATTGTTTCCATGCGACACAATCACTGGGATATTCAAAGGTACACATACACCCACGACATTTGTTCACACACTGCTTGTAGTACGTCCTGCTATCCAGGCTATCTAATCAACTACAATGGTCTACACATACACTCTTCTATCCTACTTACAGTCCTGTTAAACATGGTCGCATGGCGCCTACAATTCACAGGCCGGCAACCTCTGCCCACGGCA
>JACEFZ010024060.1:0-10959 GCA_014155875.1 Cepaea nemoralis | reverse complement strand
TCATCTCCAAAATTTACAAATATTCGTTTTTTAATTTTTTTTTAATTGTGTCACTATTGGTATTTCCATTGGGGGCCCGGGGGTTGGGGGGTTTAGGTTTTAATTTTAGTTTAATTTAAGGGGGGATTTATATTCGCGGGGCCCCTGCGAATAGACGTTTTGTTTTTTCCCCAAGGGCCCAAACGAATGGGACATTTCCCGATGGGAGAATTTTTTCCGCGGGGCCCCACGAATAGAAAATTCCTTATTTTTAAAGTTTCAAAAAAATTTTAATTTAGCAAACTCTCTAACAGATAGTTTTAAATTTAGTTAGCAACTTTCAATGAAAGTTTGTAAATCAATAAAAAAAACCCCCCCCTTTTAAAACCACTGCTTAACTGCCCGTTGCATAAAAAAATCAACTCACGATTGGCTTTGGAAGTACGGTTAAGGCACGACCTTCGCCATGACTGAGAGCCTAGTAGTAGTAACACAAAAAACCGTTACAAGTTCAGTGGCTGCGGGAGCACGGAAGTGCATCTCCGGTGTGGGAGTCGCGTTTGGTGTGGTTCCTGGGTGCAGATGTCGGACCACTGCCTGCGACCAATAAGAGTCAGCTGCTGTAAGAAATGTTATACCCGTCTGTTTTCCGTCTCTCGGGTGGATATATAAATATTGTATAAGATGAATTCTGCTGTACGTTTATATTGTGCTTCGTTTATTAGTTATTAAATCAATGTTTTCTTGTGTTTCTTATTTTAACATATTTTAAAACTTAAAAGAATCAATCAGTCAGTGCTTATCGAAGTTATCTAGTGAGTGATCTAGTGATTTGATAAGGGAGGATGATGATGCAGATGGTTATCATCGCACTCCGGACAGGTCCTAGGCGCTCAGATCACCTCCTTGATCGCAATAACATTTCCGCTATCGGCTGATAGTGCCTTCTTCTGTGTTAGTTAATCAAATGTCGTGTGCTGTCTGATAATCACTGAATCACTAACCAGAAAATGTTAGTTACAGATCTAACAACTTTCAATACTTAAAACTGAATTTCAACTGAATGACTAAGAAAGACAAATACTTCAAATACTTATCAATACATTTTATTTACCACTAATCACTAATTTCAAAAAGGGAGAGTTTATTCATAGGGCCCTATGAATAGACACTTTGTTTATTCATAGGGCCCTATGAATAGACACTTTGTTTATACATAGAGCCCTATGAATCGATACTTTATGGCTGTTTAAATATCAAGAATAATTTTCCAGATTGGTATCCCCAATACAAATAATTGTGTCCCAGGCGAGTTTAAGAATGAAAGTGTCTATTCCGAGCCAGCTCGGTATAAACTACTCTGTCTATTCTGAGCCAGCTCGGTATAAACTACTCCATTTATTCAGAGCTGAACTATCACGTGATTTTTCCCGGTCCCGGAAACCCCGGGTGGCCCTGGTCACGTGATTTGCCTAGTCACGTGACTTAACGTATGTGACGTCATCGGGACATGAGCGTGGCTATGTTATATACTTTTGTTGATTCAAAATCATATCCTCAGTAGCTCAGTGGTAAGTGTCTCTGCCTGATAAGCGGGAGCTGTTGGTTCGATTCCCTGCTGGACACATTTTTTTTATTTTTTTTATTTTTCAGCAATTAATTGGGTGCAAGCGACTTTTTAATAAAATAAATATTAGGAACTATGATTATGAACAGATGTTTTGTCACTTATCTTATTTATATTGTATAAAAGTTATCACTTTTTTATGTCTTTCAACACATCTTTCTCATATCTCTGTCTCTCACACTAGCTTCGTTATCTATCTATCTCCTCTCTCTTTTCAACCTGCTTCACATATACCAGGTTTTCATGCACTTTATGTGCGTAGCATTTCCTTGTTTATTTGTTAATTCATCAGGCCAGTAAGTCGGAAGCCTGGTGTTTGAATTGCCTAATCATGTCTTTCTGAGGCGACGCATATTACTGTCAGCTTGGACCGGAGTTATGAGGCCAGGGTTGCCACTTTTTTTTGTTGACCAAAAGTATCTAGAAATGGCCCAAACAACATCCATAAATATCTAGATTTCGTTGGAAAGTATCTAGGAAAAATATCCAGATTGAGAAAGTAAGAAATTACATATGTATTGATGTGACTGCCGCTCTCCCTGGCGAAAAGTTTACGGCTGTCGCCGTTATCCCGTATATTCTCGCGAGTAACGCAGCTGCGCCCGAACCGACAGCGGTTCGAGCCGCGCTGGTAACTTACAGGGGTATGTGAGCCGGTCGCTCAGAAAGCAATGGCAAACTACTGAGCGTAGATTGTTGAGCGTTGACCCAAGTCAGTTCAAAGTTTAATGGCAGTTACCATAATTTATGCGCGTCCAGACCGAACATAAATTGGTAATTGACACCGAAAGAAAAGTAAAATCTAGAAAGTATTCAAAATATCCGACTCCAAATGAAGATCAAGGGGGGGGGGGGGGGGGGGGGCAGATTGTTGAGCGTTGACCCAAGTCAGTTCAAAGTTTAATGGCAGTTACCATAATTTATGCGCGTCCAGACCGAACATAAAATTGGTAATTGACACCGAAAGAAAAGTAAAATCTAGAAAGTATTCAAAATATCCGACTCCAAATGAAAAATATCTAGAATTGCATCCAGCATCCAAACGTCAGAAAACGGTATCCAGATGCCGGCAAAAACCTCTAGATCTGGATATAAAATATCTAGAATGACAACTATGATGGGGACATCAATAGCAGGAAATAGTAGGGCGGTAATGTCAACAAAGATGGAAGCCTGTAAACAGTAAGAGTACAGAAACGCAAGTTAACAATTCTTTAACTCGCATGGGGACACAATTATTTTTATTGGGGATACCAATCTGGAAAATTATTCTTGATATTTAAACAGCTTCATACTTCAGCTCGGTATAAACTACTCCGTTTATTCCGAGCCAGCTCGGTATAAACTACTCTGTCTATTCCGAGCCAGCTTGGTATAAACTACTCTGTCTATTCAGAGCCAGCTCGGTATAAACTCTCCCTTTAAGAATTGTTAACTTGCGTTTCTGTACATTTACTGTTTACAGGCATCCATCTTTGTTTACCTTACCGACCTACAATTTCCTACTGTTTATGTCCTGTTAATTCTGGTCCAAGCTGACAGTAATATGCGTCACCTCAGAGAGACATGATTAGGGTCGTCTGACTGCCTCTCTCTCTCTCTCTCTCTCTCTCTCTCTCTCTCTCTCTATCTCTCTCTCTGTCGCTCGGCCGGTCAACCTGCCTGTTCAGAATATTGCAGGGAGAGGTTGAAAGAGACGTATGAATTGGCATGGTGGAACACAGATGATCGACGAGCAAGTGTCGGGTTGGATCTAGCTACCCATCTACCTGCCTAGCTACCCACATACCTGCTTAAGTACCTACCTGTCTACCTACCCACATATCTGCCTCGCTAACCATCTATCTGTCTAACAACCCACCTATCTGCCTACTTAACCACTTTCGTGTCGAACTACCCACCTAACCAACTATGGATAATACAAAGAATTATCGCCGAAGCAACGGAGTACGTGCTTTGTGCTCGATACTTTTGGCAACAGCCAGCGGGGAGAGAATGAAGCGGTGGAGAAGAGGTAGGGGAGAGGGGCGAAGGAAAAGAAGAGGGCTGGAGCCAGAAGGGGTAGAAGGAAAACGGATCGTTTGGGACTCAAAAATGTGTGGGTTGGGTATTGGAATTGCCGTAGTGCAAAGCAACGAGGACCAATACTGGAGAAACTGGTACTAACTAACTTACACTCACTTTAAACAACACAATTCTAAATACCCAAAGAGATAAAGGATTGACTTTCACCCAATGAATTGCTGAACAATTAAAAAACACATTGTCTGGCAAGGAAACAAACGATTGACATTTGACTTTCATCCAATTAATTGCTGAACAATTTTTAAAAAAAAAATGTCCGGCAAGGAAACGAACCTCGAGCTCCCGCCCATCAGGCGGGGACACTATATACTATGCCACTGACGACACGTTTTCCAATCAACGAAAATGTATAATATAGCTGCAAACTTACGTTAAATCACGTGACCAGCCATGCCCTATGAATAGACACTTTGTTTATTCATAGGGCCCTATGAATAGACACTTTGTTTATACATAGGGCCCTATATTATACATAGGGTCCTATATTATACATAGGGTCCTTTCAAAAATAAATGAAACCCAGTGTTTAAGATTAAGTTAATCATAAGTATTTTATTTCATTTATTTTTCAATTAAGTGACCTCCTTAGTTGGTGGTGTCTTGAAAATGTCATCTAACGGTACCCGGTACCTCATTCTTGTCCACACGCCCACACAAAGCTGAGATATACTTTGGTTTTGGACATTTGATGACAGAAATTATAAGAATAAACATTCAGTCAATCAGTCAAGTGCTGTCTCCACAGTGAAGGTTGGCAGCAACTGATTTCCAACACTGTCTCTTGCCTTGAATGCACATTCTGTCAGTCTGCTGTTCAACTCGTCCATCTCTTGATGTTACCTTGCCTCATGTATTATCTTCTAGCTTGCTTGCCTTCAACCTTAGTCCAAGTCCAACTCTTGAGACGAATGGCCCCATTCAACCATCGACTATAAATTTTGTTGTATTTAGGGCCTTTATAGTGTAGCTTGTGTTTTGTCTTTCGTAGATTGGACTGTTTGTTGTCAGCTTCCCGGCTTCTGATGGGTTGATTCTGTTCGTTTCATCATTGTGATTTTACATGTCTGGACAGTCGCACATGTATTAAGGCCTGGCGTAATTGTGTACCCGCCCCGTCATATGGTGTTGTTTCCTTCAGGGATGGTTACCGGTAGTTGTCTCTCCTGGTGTTCCGCCTATTTCCCTGTCTTGGGTTGTCTTCGAATCTTCTTGGTCTGCTTTGATTTTGTGTGTCGTGGGCGGCTCGATAGTTCGATCTTGGGGGAGAGCAATACAGATTCATGACCTCCCTACACATTTGGTCTTGGTCTGGGTAGCCTTTTTCATCCTCTTCTATTTCTTCTTCTGTTGCTTCTTCTTCTGTTTGGGTCTTTGAATTTTCTCGTTTGGATGTTTCGTTCTGTGACTTGAGCAGTTCTATTTGTTCTCTTTCTTCTTGGATCTGTTTAAGAATTTCTTCTGTCTTTTCTCTTTTTTCTTGCATTTTTTATAGGGTTTCTTCCGGTTTCTTCTTCTTCGTCTGTCTTTATTGCAGCCATTCGAGCGACATCCTGCTCAATCTTCTGCTGAACTTGCTTCAATTCATCCAGGATGCGCTGAATGGCTGTTATCTGTGTCTCTTGCATCTTGTCGTGTTCTTCCTCCTGCTTTTGAACTTTGATCTCAGATCCTTCAGATGGCCTTCCAGTTGCGCTTTGTCACTTTTTGTGAGTCCATTTGTAGCCTCGTACTGCCTCCAACAGTCTGTTGGAAAATGAGCTGGCAAGATACAGCATCGCCCAGTTACACAAGACACCTGATGGAATAGTGGTCTCTATCAAACAAGTACTCCAAGACCACTGCACTAATGCAAGCTGGTCTCCCTGGCCTAGGAGTTAATGTCTTTCTCCGTGGTCCCGTATATTCTCGTGAGTAATGTAACCTGCACGAGAATCGGTAGTGGTTCTCGTCACGTTAGTGACTTGCGGGGTATGTGAGCTGATCGCTCAGAAAGCAATGGCAGACTACTGAGCATTGTCTTGCCTGGTACGTCAACGGCAGCTGAAAAATACTGGTGTTGACTGCAAAGTCCTGTAAGGGATAGGCAACAAAAAAACCAAAAAAAAAAGCTGCCTCCTAGCCTCTTTATAGGGCAGGTTAGTATTGATGGCAATCTTCGTTGCTTCTTTGCTGTCTTGGTGGCAGGGGCAGCCGAGGTACTTGGCGCCATGGCTACTGAGGCAGTTGGCAAACTTTCTGTTAGTGTTAGGCCTCCTGAAGTCCGTGTCGGTCTTTGCATACTGGCACTGACTGTATGGATGGGGTCCAGAGCGTCTCCTACATACCTCCACCTCACTTTTGTAGGTGGCACAGGTGTGCCAAAATTTCTGGCACTTAGAGCACTGCAGCTCTCTCGGTATGTAGTGCTCTGGAGCTTGATCTTTCTTGTCCCATCTAATGACTTGAGGGATCACTCGGTCCTCTGATGTTATGATGACAACTGTGGAGGGGATGTTATTCTTGTCGATGATCCTCTCAGCACTGGTGATCTTGAGTTTCCTGTTCTCTCTCTTCCACATCTCCCTGATCTGGTCGTTAGTGAGATGGGTCTTGACACGTTTGATGACCCATCGTTTCATCATGCGGTGTCGGGTGGCTTCTGCTGTGATGCCATGGGGAAGCTTGATGTCGGCTTTCTCTTATTGTGACATCTTCTGCATTAGTGCAGTGCTCTTGGGGTACTTGTTGATAGAGACCACTATTCCATCAGGTGTCTTGTGTATCTGGGTGATGCTGTATCTTCTCAGCTCATTTTCCAACAGACTGTATCTTGTCTGTTGGTAGCGCTGACAGTTTGGCCTCCCAAACGCTTGTTTGTTTCAGCAGGATTTTACCGGCAAAGTCCTCTGTTGTGGTTTCCTCCGATATGGAGGTCTTTGGTGAGCTGCTTGGCTGCTTCTCGTTAGTGTTATGGACTTCTCCGCTGTTGCTCACTTCAGTTGTAGTTGTAATCTCTGGCTCAGTTCAGTGATGGGAGCGGCTTCATCTGGTATAGGAGTGGTAGCTTCCTTTAAGGTTGTTTGGGTTTCTGGCTTTTGCTGCAACTTGCAGGCAGGTTCTCTTCTTGCATCTTCTTGATGGTCATAGCAGCTTCTACACTGCTCATCTTGAATGTCAGGTGTCTTCTGGTGTAATTCTTGCCACATGCCATTTTCTCCCACGTGTCAGATTTCTTGAACAGATTAGGTGGCTTGTTCTCGATGGTGCATCGAGTCATGATGATTCAACCTTAATCTACAGTATGATTTTTATAAGAGTGTTATGTCTATTAATGTGGCCACCTTGCTTTACAACAACTCATCATTATCATCATCATCCAGTGCCTTGCCAGCTGGCATAGGCAATCATGCCCCTCCACAAATTGCGATCTCCAACAGCATGGATCAATTCATGTGTTGATTCCCTTCCGTGCCATGACACAAAACTGTCAAGAATTTTCTCACGCTGTTTTCTTCTATCTCTCTCTCTCCACAAATCTTTCCGGTTGTCACAACATGTTCCAGTTTGTGTCTTCTCATAACGTAGCCAAAAATGATGATTGCTACTTTCTGATGTTTATGATAAGTTGTCTTTGTGACTTAAGTTTCCCTCAAAATGTTCAGATTTCTCATTCTGGTTGTCCAATTAATTTTCATCATTCTTCTATAAAACCACATCTCCAAGGCTTTCAGGGATTTTTTTGCCTGTTTACTAATTGTCCAGGATTTGCAGCGCTCTTTTAAAATTGATACTATGTAATGTACAAGAACTCTTTTTCTAACGTTCAAGGACAAGGACTTATTGCACAAAATGCTCATTTGATAGAATACAGTTTTTGCTGGTCTTTTTATGTTCTTTATCTCAGTGATGCATCTTCCATCTGATGTTATCCACGTGCCTAGATATCTTATTTCTGCACTTACCACAAAATGATGTCATTTACTTTACTGACAACACTAAAGCAGTTACAATCTTTATGTATTGGACCGATACAGACAGTTATAGAATAACACAAGTCAGAGAATAGATATTTCCTGTGGCAACAGAGTGTGAGACTTGGACATATAACAAATGAGATGCACAGAGCACATGCCCCACTGAATATGTCACCCAAGTGTACTACAAACCTTTTGTTCTGGACAGAAAAGTAAAAGAGAACAAACATTTCTGTCCAACAAGAACTAAATATTGAAAAATACTGGTTATTATGACAAATGAAATTGAGAATAATTAAATATTTTCAGCATCTAAAAAGACAAAATGTCTAGAAAAATTAATTATATAGAGGCAAACTTGTGAAGTGGAGAAGAGGAAGGCCATATTGTAGATAGATTAAAGATGTGATGGATAATTTACAGATGATATCTGACATATGACAGAGAAATTTTGAAAGACATGGAGGATACAGTTCTGCACAAGACAAGCTATGATGATAATGAGTTCATGTTTCACAGACTTGGGCTAATGTGTTCTTGCATAAGGGAGGGAACAAACAAGGGGTTACAAACTAGCCAGGCAGGTTCATCTTACATCCAACCACTCATCAGTGATCTATTGTGCATGTTACAGGACCTGCAACATTTAGTAGATGCGGTTGTTGCACACAGTGAACAGCTAGGGTTAAAATTGAAATGTAAGAAGACACAGATTATGGTCGTCTCTGGAAACAGGAATACCACAATTTAAAAAACAAGTAAATGGGAATTTCTTAAACAAGTGAATCAGTACAGTTATCTCGGAACAGTCATAACATCAGATGGGAGATGCCTTGAAGAAATTAGAACAAGAATTGCCATTGTGAAAGTAGCCTTTTGCAAGATGAAAAACATACTGACCAATAAAAAGATATCATTTGAACGTGAGAAAAAGAACGTTGAAGTGCTACAAAGAACCTGTACTTTTGTATGGATGTGAAGCGTGGACAATGAGCAGACAAGCTGAAAAACATATGGCTGTGGAAATGTGGTTTCTGAGGAAAATGCAAAGAATATCGTGGACAGACAGAAAAACCAATGGACAAGTCCTTCAAGAAACAAATGAAGATTGTAAACTGATTAGAGACATTAGACGTAGACAGTCAAAATTTTTTGGGCATGTTATGAGAAGAAATGCATTGGAGAACTTGGTGACAACTGGCAAGATCGAAGGGAAGAGACCAAGGGGAAGACCGAGAAGTAAATACCTGGATGGCTTGGCTACATGGCATTGTCGAGACAGAAACACAGAGCTGATCCACGACTCTGGTGATCGAGTGAGATGGCAAAACATGACCGCCTATGCTTATTGGCATGGCACATGATGGATGGATGTTACATTCACATAGAAAAAAACATTGTCAAATAAATGCTGGGAACTGAAACAATGCATAATTACTATGTTGTGAGACACACACCACCACCACTGTGCTCACACACAAACACACACCCCCGCCATCATTTACACAAGGAAAGAACAAATATGAGGCCCATGTTCACATAGACCGTAATCACATGACAGTTCACAAAGAGTATGAGGCTGTCGTCTTGACAAGCTTGTAAGTGATTTTATTTGTTAAAACCTATCAATAGGTAAGTAAGGACAATTAGACAGAATCTGTCCCAGGGAAGCCAACTTTGCACAAATACATGCTGAAGACAGACATGCCAACCTGTAGTTATAGAGATACATAACTCCTCATTGTTCAATAGTTTTATTTGTGTGTGTTTGTTTCTATGTTTAATAAACTAAAGATTAGGACTCATCGTTGGCTGTTGCAGGTGAGAATATAGCTTGTATAGGAATATCCTGAGTACTGTGATGTCAGTTCTTAACTCAACATGTTATAATAGATGTCAAAGGAAATTTTGTCTTTGCAGGCAGTTGCTTCATGTGGTGTCTTTTAAATGTCCTAAACCAGGACAAATATCTGTGGAGAGACAAGAACCTACACCATTTAGCAAGGTTCATGATGATAATGATGCTGTATTATGCAAAAAGAAGCTGTGACTGCAGGAATTAAACCATCTTTGTACTAAAGATTGTAACTGGGACTGATACAAATGGTACATAAACATTTGGTGCAGGAGTGTCCAACATTATGCAGAACAGAAAAACTATTTTGGCCTACACCTGCTACATGAGAGGACAAACTATGGGTGTGTCAACAAGCTGACGTTGACTGGTGCTTTCTTTGGATTTATTCATATTAGCATCCAAAGTTGAACAAAGAAGAAGTCTTTGTATCTTTGCAGTATTGTTGCTTATGTAACCTTATTGTTTAAATTATATTGTAATTTTGTAAGCATTGTATGTATCTTTTTCTTTATCATTTGTAGGAGATGCTTTCCAAAGAAGTTCAAGAATTCAGAAGAATTTAAGTTCTCAACTGAGATTTCCTACATGTGTGATCTACTTTAATCATAAACGCAACCAGAGTCAGAAATAACTTTTGACAGTGAGAGGGAATTTAATTTGATAAAACATGGATGTCGTTTTGGACTATGCAGATTACTACTTCCTGACCCCATATGTCTATCCAAAAACATGGAAAGAAAATGACCCCTGGCGCCAGATTGCATCGCTGTTGTTGGTTGCAAACATTGGAGCCTACATCTTGTACTTCATTGTGGCAACGCTGAGTTACTTCTTAATATTTGACAGGCGGCTTTTAAAGCATCCTCAAGTTCTGGAGGTAAGTGATATATAAAATTATTTGAATGTTAAAAATGTGTTTCTGTCAAGAATATTCAAATCAACATGTAATCTGCCCTTATATTACTGGGAAGCGAACAATATTAACACAATACATTACTATACCAAATATGTCATAAGATATAATCAGACTGCTGCTGGTACTATTAGTATTGTGACTCTTCACTGGCTGTTGCAGATAAGAGTGGAGCCCGTATGGGAATGCTCTGAGTGCTGTGATGCCAATTCTTGAATTAACTCAACATGTCGTAAGAGTTGACTAAGGAGATTTGATCTTTGCAGGCAATTGCTGCCCCTAGTGTTGTGCTTTAGAAACATTATTCTTTGATTGTGACATATTTCTTGTGTGGTCAACTTTGATTGTGACATGTTTCTTGTTTTGTCAACTTTGATTGTGACATGTTTCTTGTGTGATCAACTTTGTTACATATTTTTGTGTGTTCAACTTTGTGTCATGTTTCATGTATGGTCAACTTTGATTGTTACATGTTTCTTGTGTGGTCAACTTTGATTGTGATATGTTTCTTATGTGGTCAACTTGACCATGACATATTTTTTTT
>JACEFZ010024059.1:42500-97115 GCA_014155875.1 Cepaea nemoralis | reverse complement strand
TCTGCCTGGCATTATAATATTTCTTTACATCAAGTAGAAACAAGTGTATTGAAAGCCTCTGTATCAGTATCGGTATCTCCGTATTTATTTATATGTAACTAAGGAAGTAGTCAAAACGGAAGTAATCACACAATGAGGTCCTGTAAGGGATTCTTATTCACTACATTCACTGCGGAACTATTTGGGACCGGAATTCGGAAGAGTGCCCATATTTATATATTACTAGCTGACCCGGCCCGGCTTCGCCCAGACCCTGGTGGGGAGCATCTCATTTAATTCATATAAGTAGTCATATAAGTTCTCGTTCCCGTTACCGACTATCTGTCTGTCTGTCTGTCTATCTGTCTGTCTGTCTGTCTGACCCGGCCCGTCTTCGCCCAGACCCTGATGGGGAGAATCTCATTTAATTCATATAAGTAGTCATATAAGTTCCCGTTCCGACTATCTGTCTGACTGTCTGTCTGTCTTGGGTAAATGTGTAGTCACGTCATTTTCTTCCCTTTCCCTAGCGTTTTGGTTCGGGGATTCTTTCATCATCATCATCATATATTTACGTATGTATTTTGGGAGGGGGAGGAGGGAGGAGGAGGAAGAAGAAAAAAAAACTATGACAGTTGACAGCTCTGGAATGAAAGGAAGGCGTGTAGAAAATTTCATCTCAATCGGATGGGCCGTTCGCGAACAAATAAAGGACATACATATTTACATACATACATATATACATACATACATATATACATACACTTTGTTTTATAGATATAGATATAACAAAATATATGCTTCATTTGAGTTCTTAAATATGTTTGTAGATACGATAGTAGAGGGGATAGCTGCCAGATACGTAGGGTGGTCACAGGTGACAAAAGCATGGTAATTAATATAAGGCACTGAGGGTTTCCTGAGTAATGCGCGAAAACTGAGCAGTTTAAGTGGTTGGATGGAGAGGGAGGGGGTAGAGCTCTGTAATACTTGTGGTACCAGATTGGGAGAAAAGTCTCCACACCGGCTTCACTTCAATATATTATCATCATCATGTGGCGTGTCAAATAAAGTTGGCGTTCATGTCTCTCCACAGATCTCAGTCTCGTGAGTTCTTGATGTAGATATTCCTCCACGCCTCCATCTTAGACAATCCTCTATCACTGCTCTAGGTCTGCTTCTGTATCTTCTACCACTGAACGTTGCATTCATCACCATGTTCTCTGATGCCTCTCTTGTAATTGCGTGATCAAAGAACATTATTTCTCTCTTGCTTATAATTATATTTCATGTTCTGCTTTCATTGTCAGAGAGACACAAGCCAAATTCAGGGTTTAAACATTCTAAACTTCAATGCATTAGATTTTAGAGTTCTTCTAGAGCAATGGTTCTCAACCCCGGTGGGGGAGGGGGGGAATTTTAGGGTTTCCAGGGGGGGGGGGGGAGATTAAGATTATTTCTAGATTGTGTTAATACAAGAACCGATTACTTGATATTGTTTTTCTCTTCATACTTTACGGTTCTGTACGTAACACCCTTCTGAAATTCATTTTATAACGTAAGTAGATCCGCAAATCACATTTTATGTAGATGTCTAGACTTGTTTTAGTATGTGCTATTAAATTTAGCTTCAATTATTACGTATACTGTGTAGGGGCAGGGGGAAATTTTTAGGGAGGAAATACAAAGGGGGGGGGGGGGGAATGACGTTCTAAAAATATGGTGAAGGGGGGCACGGGCCTAAAAAGGTTGAGAACCACTGTTCTAGAGTATTCAGAAGCAGGAAACACAGAACAGACATTGATCTTTCAATCAAGTTGTCGTCGTGTATAGATAATGAAATGTAATGAAATATCAGTATTAGCCACATATTATTATATGAATAATCGTCAAACTAAAGTAACATCAATATCTACATCAATGAAGCATCATCCAAAGAAATCTGAATATAAAGAAATCAGTCCAGCATGAACAGCCCGAAGTAACTGCCCTCCTTTCTGAAGCTAACGACCCCAACACTGGAAACTTCCACACGCAGACGATCATTCTCTTTCAACTCAAACAGTCCTCCTGAAACAGAAGATGGCTTGTATTCAAGGTCATGAACATTCTAGAACTACAACAAACGGTTTCATCATATTGTAAAATCTTTAACTTCTTCTTCTTCTTCTTCTTCTTCTTCTTCTTCTTCTTCTTCTTCTTCTTCTTCTTCTTCTTCTTCTTCTTCTTCTTCTTCTTCTTCTTTATCTTGCATTGGGTAATGAGCACGAAATCTACACGCGCTATGTCTTCCTGTCCTTCGCTATCTCGTTCAATTCCATATGTAGTCTATTGTATTATTTATCTGTTTCTCATTATCTTGCCAGTTTGGCTAGCGTGGTAGCTAGACGCTCGCAAACCGGGCGGGTGTCATGATTTTGATCCTCTAGATGTCTCTCTAAGTATCTGGTTTATCTCTCGAAATGTCTGTTGTATCTCTCTAGATGCCTGGTGTATCTCTTCAGATGTTTGGTGTATCTCACTAGATGTCTGGTGTATCTCTATATATGTCTGGTGTATCTCTTCAGATGTCTGGTGTATCTCTCTAGACGTCTGGAGTATCTCTTCAGATCTTTGGTGTATCTTTCTAGCTGTCTGGTGTATCTCTTCAGATGTCTGGTGTATTTCTCTGGATGTCTGGTGTATCTTTCTAGATGTCTGGTGTATCTCTCTAGATGTCTTGTGTATCTGTCTAGGTGTCTGGTGTATCTCTCTAGATGTCTAGTTATCTCTCTAGATGTCTGGTGTATCTCTTCAGATGTCTGGTGAATCTCTTAAGATGTCCTGTGTATCTCTTCACATGTCTGGTGTATCTCTCTAGATGCCTAGTGTCTGGTGTATCTCTCTTAATGTCTGGTTATCTCTCTAGATGTCTGGTGTATTTCCCTCGATATCTGGTGTATCTCTACATATGTCTGGTATTTTTCTTTAAATGTCTGGTGTATCTCTTTAGATGTCTGGTGTTCTCTCTATGCGTCTGGTCTATCTCTCTAAATGTCTGGTGTATCTCTTCAGATGTCTGGTGTATCTCTTTAGACGTCTGGTTATCTCTTTAGATAACTGGTTATGTCTTCAGATATCTTGTGTAAATCGCTAGAATGCTTGTTTATTTCTATAGATGACTTCCTTATCTATCTAGATGTCTGGTGTATCCCTTCAGATGTCTGGTGTATCTCTTCAGGTGGCTGGTGTATCTATCTAAATGTCTTGTGTATGTCTTCACATGTCTGGTGTATCTCTCTAGATGCCTGGTGCATGTCTTCGGATGTCTGGTATATCTCTCTAGATGTCTGGTGTATCTCTCTAGATGTCTCGTGTATCTCCCTAGATGACTAATGTATCTCCTTAGATGTCTGGTTATTATAACAGAGTGGCTCTGTTAAAGGGTTTAGATGGCATGGCGTGCAAAGGGAAAAGAGTTTAGTAGGTGATGCACGCGTGAGCACCCAGTAGTTAAGTAACTAGGGACGCTCACGCGCTGACGTGGAGCCAGGGAACGTATAGTTACCACCAAGATCTCAGGCCAGCAGGACGTGGGTCTACATCTATGCAATATGTTACAGTTTTTGATATGAAGATGTCTCCTGCAATAAACTTAGACAGTATCTACTGCTTGGCCTCTGCGTTCGTTCAGTTGCATTCTGTGTCCCGTTGCTCTGTTATAGGACACGAAATGGTGCCGTGACATCAGACTTCAAACCTGGGTTGTTGAAAAGAAAACGTGAAGAAAACGTAAAGAAGTATACGGCACAGTTGGAGACAGTTTATTGAACACGCCTTGAAAATGGATTCCGTTGCTACAACATTGTCGTTGTGTATGAGACTCACAACAGCCGCAAGCCCGCCCAGGGTGGTTGTTTGTGATTTCTCAGGCTGAATCGTCGTGATACAGTCTGTGTGAGTGTCAAGAGGCTGACCAACGCCACTGCTCTGCACTGTCGTTTGTTTTGAGAGGCTGACCAACGCCGCTGCTCTGCACTGTCGTTTGTTTTGAGAGGCTGACCAACGCCGCTGCTCTGCACTGTCGTTCATTGCTGATTTCGAGGGGCTGACCAAGTGCTGCCTCTGATCGCTGTCGTTCATTGCTGATTTCAGGGGGCTGACCAGTGCTGCCCTCTGATCGCTGTCGTTCATTGCTGATTTCGAGAGGCTAACCAAGGCCGCTGATCGCTGTCGTTCATTGCTGACTTCGAGGGGCTTTACCATAGCACAGTCGTGCATTACTGATCCTTGTGAGGCTTGCTGTCGAAGAAGTGCCGTTCTCTGATCCTTGTAAGACCTGCTCTCGAAGACGTGCTGCCCTCTGATCGTTGATGAGGCCTAATGTCAAGACACCTACGATCTAGACTCGAAACTGAACTGTTAACGTAACAGAAGCATGAACAATTTCCAAAGGAAAGTATTAAACAATAATTAATTAATTAATTAATTAAGTAAATTTCTGTAGAAGTGGAGTTTAACATATAAATTATAATATTGTATTATAGTATTAAGTTAGAATGGAACAGAAAGACGTGTCATTGGAGCAGGTATTGAATGGGGTAGGGAGAGCCATATTTAAGTTGGACACAGCCTTGAAACAACAGAGCATAGGTATTGATATTGAGAAATTCAGTGGTCAGGCAAGGTATTTCAAAAAATGGATTGTAGCCATCGAGAAAACACGCTTTTTTGGTAGGAGCCACAGATGAAGAGAAGAAAAAATTTGCTTACCAGACAAGTGTAACGCCAGTGTCGGACCACATTAGGAGAAAATTAGATGCAGGAATAGATGAGACTTGGGAACATTTTAAAGATGAATTAGCACATAAATACGCAAAGATCACAGATCCCCAACACGCATTTTCAATATTGAGACAGTCTAGACAAGATAATGGAGAAAGCGTTCAGTTGTATAGTGATAGGCTAATTAATCTAGCTGAAGAGGCGTTTCTAGGACAGAATGTACAAGGGGAAGAAGTAGAAAGAATGCTGGTTGGAATATTCGTGGATGGAATAAAGTCGGATGGACTGAAATTCAAGCTAATGAGGGGAAATCCCGCTAGGTTATCACAGGCTGTTAATATAGCCATACAAGAAGAAAGTTTGAGAAGGAGATTTAGATTAAGGGTAGGAAGAGAAATAGGAAGCAATAGAGAAGACAGAATGGAGGAACCTATGGAAATAGGACAAGCAAGGTATGGATGGAGAAGAAGAGGAGAAATACAGACACTGCAGGGAAATAATGAAAGTACTCACGATAGAGAAAGACAGATGAGAAATCCTATAAGAGAAACAGTAGGTAGTACAAATATGGTCTGTTGGAATTGTGGACAGAATGGACATAGTTATAGGTTTTGCGGCAACAGACGCGCTCAGTTAAACACACAGAATCATGTTAATGGGAGGCAAAACAGAAATAGCTGGAGACGGAATAGGATAAATAATATAGAAACACGGACGTATAATAGAGGTCGACATAGTCGGGGTTTCAATCCAAATGGCCAGTATAATACCACTACGCTAAGGCCACATCTTGCTTCAACCTGCTTTAACGGTGGGCAGGAAGTACACTTTTATAGACCGTGTCCAAATAATAGACGGCCGCTTTATAACAGTGACAGAAAGTACCGCCGGCGTGATATAAACTGTATAAATCTCAAATCTGACATGACAAGGAACGGAGGTATAGGGGGAAGCAACATGACAAGCCAGAAGTCAATGCTTATCAGAGGAAGAATTTTTATAAGAAACGATGGAACTGGCCATCTAATAATGAAGAGGTGAGAACATTGCGAAATCAGATGGTTTGAGATCAGACGGTTGAGATATTCACTTACAAAGTCAAACAAAAGAGAAGGTCAGGCCAATAGAACCTCAGGTAGTCTAAAGGTGTTTTCAGTTTTTAGGGGCAGACAGGAAAGAGAGACACAGACGCAGATGATTGAAGTGGTAGATAATAACACACAGACACAAATTGATACCGTAGAAAAGAAAACCCAGGTACAACCAGCCAGCAAGATAACGAAGGGAAGTCAAACCGAGTTGGTGGAAATTGTAGAAACTCCTCATGTGAAATTGGAAAAAGGAAACACAGTTGAAATTAAGAAAGATAGACAGACAAAGACCAAGAGGAAAGTTAGAAAAAACGTTAGGGATAGGACTGCAACTAGTCTATTAGTCAATGTAGGTACGACTGGTGTATCAGATTCTTCAGATGGAGACATTGAGTTCATCCCTGACCGAAGCATAAAAGGTAGTGGTATAAATAAGAATGTCAGGTGTACTGGTTCGGGTTATAGAGACGTTGCTTCCTCTTCTATAACATGTAAACAGGCTGCAAGAACAACTATAGACACTGATTATTCAGAAGACGACGAGTTAGGTAGATATAAACAATATGGAACAATGGACAGATACGGCAAACGAACAACCATTTAAGAGGAAGAAACGTAAAAAGGGGGTGTCAGGAATTTCTATTAACCCGACGTATACTGAAGATGACGCGAGGGAGATCAGAGAATATATGCTTTTAAGACCTGAATACTTTACACTTACAGATATTGAAAATGAAGAAATCTGCTTTGATTAGAGCTGAAAGGTAGACTGAGAATTGACTGCAGGTGACGTTGAGGGAATCTAAGTTAAGTTGTGATTGGTGTAGGATGAGTTTAAGAGGAGGTAGACATGATGACGAAGAAAATAAAGTTGAAGATAATTGCTCAGAAGGGTTTTATTCAGACGGACAACTTGTCAAACGAGGTAAATATCTGATACCACCGGAACCTGAAAAGGGCCTTGTACCAGAACAAACAATAACACCACCATTACATGAGGAGATGAGTGAACAATCGGAGACCATACCAAAAACTTTTATGAGAGAGGAAAACGAAAGGTATGATAGCTACAGACCCGATAGCGTTGAGTCTATGGAAGAAGTAAACGCTCCGTATAAGAATACTAGACATGCAGTGAAAAGAAGAATAGATAGACAAAGAGAAAGAGAAATTAAAAGACAAAAAAGAATTAGGGAAGGTTCATTAAGTGACGAAGATATCCCAGTTTTAGAAAGGTTATTAAGAAATCAGGATAAACAGATTAGGTTGGATATTGAACGGAAAAAATTGGAAGCTAGTAACGTAAATACAGAAGAACAAGAAATGGATTAAAAATCAGACACTAACGAAAATAGTAGTATGAAGGAAGACATTATAAGTTCTCGTCATGAAAATGAAGACATTGATATAGAGATGGCACTTATAGAAAAAAAATCTAGCATTACTGAGGAAATGGAGGTATGGCAAATAGATTGATAGGAAATTTTGCAGATAGCAGGAGAGAAATTTTTTTTGATTTAAGGATGATTTAAAATGTGAGACCTATGTATTAAGGTTAGAAGACAAATCATTTTATACCACTGTGTTTGATGAAATACAGTAGATGTAAATTACATATGAATATGGTAATTAGAGCAGGTTGGTAGATAGCCTGGTTATGACTTATTGTGTTTTTCTTTAGCGAGTAGACAATTGGTTATTAGTCCAAAAATAGGTTTTAATTGAATATGATTTTGATATGAAACAGATGTCTGGTATATCTCCCTAGATGTCTGGTGTATCTCTCTAGATGTCTGGTGTATCTCTCTAGATGATAATGTTTTTCCTCAGATGTATGGTTATCTCTCTAGATATCTGGTATATCTCTCTAGATGTCTTTAGTATATCTTTAGACATCTGGTTTATCTCTCTAGATGTCTGGTGTATCTCTTCAGATGTCTGGTGTATATCTCTAGATATCTGGTGTATCAGTCTAGGTGCCTGGTGTATCTCTCTAGATGTCTAGTGTATCTCCCTAGATGTCTGATGTATCTCTTCAGATGTCTGGTGTAACTCTTCACATGTCTGGTGTATCTCTCTAGATGTCTGGTGTATCTCTCTAGATCTCTGGTGTATGTCTTCAGAAGTCTAGCGTATCTCTCTAGATATCTAGTGTATATCTCTAGATGTCTGGTGTATATCTTAAGATGTCTGGTGTATCTGTTCAGATGTCTGGTGTATACCTTAAGATGTCTGGTCTCTCTCTCTCTCTCTCTCTCTCTCTCTCTCTCTCTCTCTCTCTCTCTCTCTCTCTCTCTCTCTCTCTAGATGTCTGGTGTATTTCTCTAGAAGTCTGGTGTATCACTCTGGATGTCTGGTGTATCTCTTTAGAGGTCATGTGTATCTCCTTCAATGTCTGGTGTATGTCTTCAGATGTCCTGCGTATCTCTCTAGATGGCTGGTGTATATCTCTAGATGTCTGATGTCTCTCTTCAGATGTCTGGTGTATCTGTTCAGATGTCTGGTGTATATCTTAAGATGTCTGATCTCTCTCTCTCTCTCTCTCTCTCTCTCTCTCTCTCTCTCTCTCTCTCTCTCTCTCTCTCTCTCTCTCTCTCTCTCTCTCTAGATGTCTGGTGTATCTCTCTAAATATCTGGTTTATCTCTTTAGATGTCTGTTGTATCTCTCTAGATGTCTGGTTATCTGTCTAGGTGTCTAGTGTGTCTCTCTAGATGTCTAGTGTATTTCTCTAGATGTTCGGTGTATCTCTTCAGATTTCCGGTTTTTATCTTCACATATCTGGTGTATCTCTCTGTATGACTGGTGTATCTCTTTAGATGTCTGGCTTATGTCTTTAGATGTCTAGTGGGAGGTACGGGGTGTCAGGCATTGGTAGCACCTTTGGTAAGGATGAATCTCATGTCCTTTTCAGGACCCATCCCCCACTGGTCCAAGCCTGACACCCAGCTCGTGCCTGTGGCTCCTAGTAGCTGTCAGCATGCGACAGCGGCCACCCCCCCCCCGGGCAACAGCTGTGAGAGGCTGGCTAAACCAGGCATGGGTAGCCGATTTGGTGTCAAACCAAGCGGTAAACTAGGGTATGCCTACCCAGCATGTGAAGACAGGATTCGGCAGACTGCGCGGAAGAAATCATTCCTGATTCAACGGGCAAGACGGCGTTTACCTGCAAAGCGTTGTGGAACGTAATGAGCACGGCAAGGCACGTAGAGCGCCCTGGTCATCCACTGCACCTGTATTCGTCTCCAGTCGTCTCGACTTGTCTTGCCACTGGACTCAGATGGACTCGGGCGAGAGAGTGAGGTCGGCGAATTGCGCAACTCTTCCTCACTTTAATCCAAGTCATCGCGCAAGTCATTCTTCATCCAACGTCATATATCACCTTCAAACCCTGTGGCGATGGGCGAGCGGCGAAGCGGCAAGCGTGGGTAAGCTGGCAGCCGTAGTCGCAGACCTGCACACAGGCGGCTCAGGCCATATGGTCGTCTTCTACTGACCGGAGCAGCAGTGGGATTCGGCAGCCCCCTGAGCGACTGAGCAGCCCTCTATAGGAACACACTGCTCACCTCCATAGCATGAGGAAGGGGCTAGAAAAGGTGCCCTAAACATTGTCTGCTCCATCACTACCTAACCAGCTAGCCGCGGTTGGTGGGTACCCTTAACTGCGGTCGACATACAAACAAAGATAAAACAAGCAAAGCTAAAAGAGTAAACCATATTCCCTTAACAATTGGAACTTGGAATGTACGCACCCTACTTGACAGAGACGGCGCGTCGGGTCCAGAGAGACGAACAGCACTGATTGGGAGAGAGCTGGGCAGGTACAACATCGACATTGCAGCCTTGAGCGAGACACGACTTGCAGAAGAAGGCCAAATCTGTGAAATAGGTGCCGGCTACACATTTTTCTGGAGTGGAAGGAAAAGCGAGGAAAGACGCCAATCCGGTGTGGGATTTGCCATTAAGTCGGCCCTGGTCGGCAAATTAGCTGGATTTCCAAAGGCTATAAACGACAGGCTCATGACCATTAAGTTGCCCCTGCTGAATGGAAGGAAGCATGCAACCATTGTGAGTGTCTACGCACCAACTATGACCAATGAAGATGATGTCAAGAACAAGCTCTATGAGGACCTGCACAATGTATTAACATATGTTCCCAAAGGAGACAAACTTATACTCCTTGGGGATTTCAATGCCAGAGCAGGCACGGACACCACCTCTTGGAGTGGCATTATTGGAAAGCATGGAGTCGGAAATTGTAACAGCAATGGACTCCTCCTCCTTCAGACGTGTGCCGAACATGATCTCCTGATTACGAACACAATTTTCCGTCTCCCCATGAGAAATGGGACATCGTGGATGCACCCTCGCTCGAAACACTGGCACCTCATTGACTATGTCATCGTCAGGAGGAGTGACAGACAAGACGTTCGAGTGACAAAATCCATGTGTGGTGCCGAATGTTGGACAGACCATCGTCTCATTGTCGAAATAAACATTCACATCAGGCCACCACGGCGTCCTCAAGGGGTGAAAATGCAAAAAAAAGCTAAATGTCACCAGCCTAAACAGCAAGAAAATGCAGCAGTCGTTTGAAAAATATGCTGGAAGATCCGCCTCAAGCCCAATGCTGCAGCTAAACAGGATACAGAAACAGAATGGAAAGCCCTAAAGGACATAATTTACAACACTGCTATGGAAATCCTGGGTCCAGCCCCCCGAAAGCATAAAGACTGGTTTGATGAAAATTCCGAAGACATCAACCAATTGCTGGCCGAGAAATATCTTCTCCTCAAGGCACATTTGAATGACCCAAAGTCAATATAAAAAAGATGCCTTCAAGAAGATTCAGAGAGTAGTGCAGCAGAAACTTCGGCAAATGTGGGACTCCTGGCTGAGCAGCAAAGCTGATGAAATTCAGGGCTTTGCTGACAGACATGATATGAAAAACTTCTACGACTCACTGAAAGCGGTCTATGGTCCTACATCACCAGGCATAGTTCCCCTCCTCAGTGCAGATGGGGGAACATTGGTCACCGATAAGAAAGATATCCTTCAACGCTGGGCAGAGCATTTCAGCAACATCTTAAATGCAACTTCCTTCTTCGATGATGAAACCATCAACTGCCTTCCTCAAGTTCCCACCAATGAGACACTTGATGACCTGCCAACCATAGTGGAAGTAAACAAAGCCATCCAGCAACTCTCCAGCGGCAAGGCACCTGGTCCTGACTCCATCCAGCAGAGATATACAAGGCAGGTGGGCCGGTCCTAACAGAGCAGCTTCACCAAGTCTTTACAAACATATGGGTGAACGAGACCATGCCACAAGATTTCAAGGACGCGTCAATAGTCCACCTTTACAAACGTAAAGGAAACCGCCAATCCTGTGACAACCACCGAGGCATCTCCTTGCTTTCAATTGCAGGGAAGATACTCGCCAGAATTCTTCTCAATCGCCTCACAGCCCATCTCGATCAAGGTCTTCTTCCTGAGAGTCAATGTGGCTTCAGAAAAGAACGATGGAACTGTTGACATGATTTTCGCTGCAAGGCAGCTGCAAGAGAAATGTCAGGAACAGAACTGCGAAATGTTCTCCACTTTCATTGACCTTACCAAGGCTTTTGATACAGTCAGCAGAGAAGGACTGTGGAAGATTATGGCAAAATATGGCTGTCCACGAAAGTTTGTCCAAATAGTGCGGCTATTTCATGATGGCATGCAGGCAAGAGTACAGGAAAATGGTGAACTGTCTGAACCCTTTCCTGTCACCAATGGAGTGAAGCAAGGATGTGTCCTGGCACCAACACTGTTCAGCCTCATGTTTTCAGCCATGTTGATGAATGCCTTCGAGAACGACGACATTGGAATAGACATCAACTACCGTATGGATGGAAAGTTATTCAATCTCAGAAGGCTGAAAGCTAAAACCAAAATTAACAGCGACACCGTCAGAGAGCTCCTGTTTGCTGATGATTGCGCTCTATACGCCAACTCAGAGGCGGACATGCAACATAATGTTTCAGCTTTCTCACATGCCTGTGCCAACTTTGGGCTCAATATCAACTTGGAGAAGACTGTAGTTATGTACCAGCCAGCTCCAGGGAATAATCACACTGTGCCGAATATCAAAGTGAATGATCATAGACTAAGTGTTGTGGACAAATTCACCTATCTTGGCAGCACTGTGTCACAAGCTGCCACAATTGATGACGAAGTGAATGCAAGAATCTCCAAGGCCAGTGCAGGCCTTTGGCAGACTGTACAAGAATGTATGGGACAGAACTGGAATAAGCCTGCAAACAAAGCTAAAAGTCTACAAAGCAGTTGTATTATCCACACTGCTATATGCTTGTGAAACCTGGACTGTTTATCAGCGACATGCTAGGAAATTAAACCACTTCCACACAGTCTGCCTAAGGAAGCTACTGAAGATTAAATGGCAAGACAAGATTCCAGACACTGAAGTCCTAGAAAAAGCGTCCATGCCCAGTATCCACACTCTACTGATGAAGAATCAGATTCGCTGGGCTGGTCACTTGACTCGCATGCCAGATCACAGGCTCCCTAAACGAATTTTTTACAGCGAACTGCGTTGTGGTAAATGCTCCCAAGGTGGCCAGAGGAAACGCTTTAAAGACACTCTGAAAATCTCACTGAATGCTATTGGAATTCATCATGACACCTGGGAGGCTGCAGCCAGAGACCGAAATTCGTGGCGTGCATCATTACGCAAGGGTGCAGTCATATGTGAGGCAACCAGGATTGCAAGAGCTGTGAAGAAAAGTCAGGACAGAAAAACCACTGCAGGAAATCCTCCTCCAGAAACGTCAAGCATTCTTGGCCCACATTGTCAAAGAACATTTCGAGCCACAATAGGCCTTATCAGCCATCTTAGAACCCACGGCTCCATACTTTCAACCCCGTTGGATGAAATGAATGGTCATCATCATTCTTGATGGACAAACAACAAAAAGATGTCTAGTGTATCTCTCTAGATGTCTGGTGCTTATCTTTAGATGTTAGGTGTCTCTCTTCAGATGTCTGGTGTATCTCTTCAGATGTCTGACGTATATCTTCAGAGGTCTGGTGTCTCTCTCTAGATGTCTGGTGTATTCCTTCAGATGTCTGGAGTATCTCTCTAGACGTTTGGTGTATCTCTCTAGATGTCTGATGTATCTCCCTCGATGTCTGGTGTATCTCTCTATATGTCTGGTTATCACTCTAGATGTCTGGTGTATCTCTCTAGATGTGTGGTGTATCTCTCTAGATGTGTGGTGTATCTCTCTAGATGTCTGTTGTATCTATCTAGATGTCTGGTGTATCTCTCTAGATGTCTGGTGTATCTCTCTAGATGTCTGGTGTATCTGTCTAGGTGTCTGGTGTATATCTCTAGATGTCTAATATATCTCTCTAGATGTCTGACTATCTCTTCAGAAATATGGTGTATCTCTTCAATGTCTGGTGTATCTCTCTAGATGTCTGGTGTCTCTGTTCTGATGTCTGGTGTATACCTTATGATGTCTGCTCTCTCTCTCTCTCTCTCTCTCTCTCTCTCTCTCTCTCTCTCTCTCTCTAGATGTCTGGTGTATCCCTCTAGATGTCTGGTGTATCCCTCTAGATGTCTGGTGTATCTCTCTAGATGTCTGGTGTATCTCCTTCGATGTCTAGTGTATCTCTATAGATGTCTGGTGTATCTCTCTAGATCTCTGGTATATCACTCTAGATGTCTGGTGTATCTCTATAGATGTCTGGTGTATCTCTCTAGATCTCTGGTATATCACTCTAGATGTCTGGTGTATCTCTCTAGATCTCTGGTATATCACTCTAGATGTCTAGTGTATCTCTATAGATGTCTGGTGTATTTCTCTAGATGTCTGGTGTATCCCTCTAGATGTCTGGTGTATCTCCCTAGATGTCTGGTGTATCTCTCTAGATGTCTGGTGTATCTCCTTCGATGTCTAGTGTATCTCTATAGATGTCTAGTGTATCTCTCTAGATCTCTGGTATATCACTCTAGATGTCTTGTTTATCTCTATGGATGTCTTGTGAATCTCTCTAGATGTCTGATGTATCTCTTCAGATGTCTGGTGTATCTCTCTAGTTTTCTTATATATCTCTCTAGATGTCTGGTGTATCTCTTTAGATGTCTGGTGTATCTCTTCAGTATTTATAAAACAGCGGTAGGGGTTTACGGCACTGTGGATCATAAGAGGCAGGACTGGTTTGCGGCAAACAGCCAGATACTGCAGCCCTTGATTGATAAAAAGAAGATAGCTCTCTTAAGAAACAAGGAAAGACCAACGCGTAACACTCTGAGTGAGCTGAAGCAAGCGAGGAAGGATGTACAAAAGGCTGCCAGGCAGTGTGCGAATGACTATTGGATCAAGTTATGTGAGTCCATTCAAATCGCAAGTGATAAGGGAAACATCAGAAGCATGTATGAAGGGATAAAGAAAGCCTGTGGTCCAATGATCAAAAGAAGTGCACCGCTGAAAACCTTGACTGGAGAAATCATCACTGATAAGAAACAGCAGATGGATAGATGGGTCGAGCACTATTTAGAGCTTTACTCAAGTGAGACCAAGCTGGCGGATGATGCCCTCAACGCCATAGAGGCCCTGCCAACTCTTGACCACCTGGACACACTTCCCACTATAACAGAAGTTAAGTGTGCTATAAATGAGCTTGCATCTGGCAAGGCTCCAGGTAAGGATGGGATTCCAATAGAGGTGACCAGGAGTGGGCAAGACACCCTCGCTCTACAGATCCGCCAGCTAATAGAGCTATGCTGGCGAGAAGGACAAGTCCCACAGGATTTTAAAGATTCAAACATCATAACGCTGTACAAGAACAAGGGAGATCGGAGCGACTGCAACAACTATAGGGGTATCTCACTTCTGTGTATTGTTGGGAAAGTATTTGCCAGAATTGTCCTGCGCAGACTTCAAGTCCTAGGAGATCAAGTCTACCCCGAATCACAGTGCGGCTTCCGTCAGAACCGGTCTACCATTGATATGATATTCACATTGCGACAAATGCAAGAAAAATGCCGGGAACAAAATCAGCCACTGTTTATTGCCTTCATCGACCTCACAAAGGCATTCGATTTGGTCAGTCGTGAGGGTCTGTTCAAAGCACTAAAGAAGATTGGCTGTCCACCAACTCTTCTGTCCATTGTGGAATCGTTCCACACAGGCATGAAGGGTATAATCACGTTTGATGGCTCAACTTCAGAAGAGTTTGAAATCAAGAGTGGAGTTAAGCAAGGTTGTGTACTAGCCCCCACCCTCTTTGGGATATACTTTTCACTTCTACTGAAATATGCCTTTCGTGATCAGGATGACGGTATATACATTCACTCACGCTCAGATGGTGGCCTCTATAATGCTCAGAGATTGAAGGCCAAGACCAAAATTAGCAGGGTACTAATCAGAGAGTTGCTTTTTGCGGATGATGCTGTGATTACGACCCACTCTCAGGAAGAGTTACAACATCTACTATCTGCATTCTCCAATGCTTGTTCTGAATTTGGTTTAACAATTAACAAAAAGAAGACACAGATTATGTCACAAGGTGCACATGGTGTACCATCAATCTTTATTGATGACGCCGAACTGGAGATAGTAGACCATTTTACAGATCTAGGATCAGAGGTAAATAGCAAATTATCCCTCGATCAGGAAATCAACATCAGGATTGGCAAGGCAGCAACAACAATGAACATGTTAGCAAAAAGAGTCTGGGAGAACAGGAAGCTTACTGCCAAAACAAAAGTCCTCGTCTACCAAGCCTGTGTCCTTAGTACTCTTCTTTATGGCAGTGAAACCTGGATAACTTACTCACGCCAAGAGAAACGTTTAAACAGCTTTCATATGCGGTGTCTGCGAAGAATACTTGGTATTAAGTGGCAAGACAAAATCACAAATACTGAAGTATTGGAAAGATCAGTTTGTGTGACGGTGTATTCCATGCTCAGTCTTCGTAGACTTAGATGGATAGGACACGTTAGGAGGATGGATGATGGTAGAATACCAAAGGACATCTTTTTTGGTGAATTACAGACGGGTAGGAGATCTCAGGGTCGGCCTCTACTACGATACAAAGATGTGTGTAAGCGGGACATGATTGATACAGGCATTGATAATGCACAATGGGAGCACGTCGCCGCTGAACGTGTTGCATGGAGGGCAATTATCAGAAATGGAATAAAGACAAAGGAGAAAATGATTGCAGATAAAGCACACACAGAGCGTGAGAGACGTAAGATGGTGCAAAATGGTGGAAATGACCATGTTTTCACATGCACCTAATGTGAGCAAACATTTGCAGCAAGAATTGGCCTTACCAGCCACACTCGCCACCGCCATGGATCGTAGTTATTGCCATATGACAGTTATTAAGCCTTTTTGAAGCACAATGTACCAAACTATCGTCTGTCAAGACGGAAAGGTGCCAATGTATCTCTTCAGATGCTTGGTGTATCTCTTCAGATATCTGGTGTATATCTTCAGATGCCCGGAGTATTTCTCTAGATGTCTGGTGCATCTCTCTAGATGTCTGGTTTATGTCTCTAGATGCCTGGTGTATCCCTCTATATGTCTGATGTATTTCTTCAGATGTTTGGTGTATCGCCTCAGATGTCTGGTGTGTTTCTATAGATATCTGGAGTAAGTCTTTAGATGTCGGCGTATGTCTTCTGATGTATAGTGTATCTCTCTAGATGTATGGTATATCTCTTCAGATGTCTTGAGATGTCTTGTTTATCTCGCTGGACTCCATGCTTGGTGTATCTCTAGATGTCTGGTGTATCTACCTATATGTCTGGAGTATCTCTCTAGATGCCTGTTGTACTTCTCTAGATGTCTGGTGTATCTCTCAATATGTCTGGTAATTTCTCTAGACGTCTGGTATATCTCTTCAGATGACTGGTATATTTCTCTAGATGTCTGGTGTATCTCGCCGCGATATCTGGTTTATCTCCCTAGAGGACTGGTGTATCACTCTAGATGTCTGGTGTATCTCTCTAGATGTCTGGTGTATCTATCTAGATGGCTGGTGTATCTCTCTAGATGTCTCGTGTACCTCTCTAGATATCTGATGTATCTCTCCAGATGTCTTGTGTATATCTCTAGATGTCTGGTGTGTCTCTCTAGATGTCTGGTGTATCTCTCTAAATAAATGGTGTATCTCTTCAGATGTCTGGTGTATCTCTTTAGTTGTCTTGAGCTGTCTTGTGTATCTCGATAGACTCCATGTTTTCTATGTACGACTTCTTTATCTTCTAGATGTCTGGTGTATCGCTCTAGATGTCTCGTGCATCTCTTCGGATGTCTGGTATATCTCTCTAGATGTCTTGTGTATCTTTCTAGATGTCTGGTGTATCTCTCTAGATGACTTCCGTATCTCTTAAGATGTCTGGTGTATCTCTCTACTTCTCTTGTATATCTCTCTAGGTGTCTGGTGTATCTCTTTAGATGTCTGGTGTATCTCTACAGATTCTTGGTGTATCTCTTCAGATATCTGGTGTATATCTTCAGATGCCTAGTGTATCACTTTAGATGTCTGGTGCATCTCTCTAGATGTCTGATGTGTCTATGTGTCTGTTGTATCTCTCTAGATGTCTAGTATATATATCTAGATGTCTCGTGTATCTCTTCAGATGTTCTATGTATCTCTTCGTATGTCTGGTGTATCTCTCTAGATATCTGGTGTACCTCTCTAGATGTCAGATGTCTCTCTTCAGATGTCTGGTGTATCTGTTCAGATGTTTGGTGTATTTCTTCAGATGTCTGGTGTATCTCTCTAGATGCCTGGTGTGTGTCTTCACATGTTTGATTTATCTCTTCAGATCTTTGGTGTATCTCTCTAGATGTCTGGTGTATCTCTTCAAATGTCTGATGTATCTCTTTATATGTCTGATGTATCTCTCTAGATGTCTGATGCGTCTCTTCAGATGTTTGCTGTGCCTCTTCAGATGTTTGGTGTATCTCTCTAGATGTCTGGTGTATCTCTCTGGATGTCTGGTGTATCTCTCTGGATGTCTGGTGTATCTCTAAAGATGTTTGGTGTATCTCTTTAAATGTCTGGCGTATGTCTTGAGATGTCTTTTGTATCTCGCTGCAATCCTTGTTTATCTCTGTAGATGCCTTCTTTGTCTCTCTAGATATTTAGTTTATCTCTTCAAATGTCTGATGTATCTCTCTATATGTCTGATGTATCTCTCTAGATGTCTGATGCGTCTCTTCAGATGTTTGGTGTATCTCTTCAGATGTTTGGTGTATCTCTCTAGATGTCTGGTGTATCTCTCTGGATGTCTGGTGTATCTCTTCAGATGTTTGGTTATCTCTCTAGGTGTCTGGTATATCTCTCTAGATTTCTGGTATATCTTTTCAGATGTTGGGTATATCTCTTCAGATGTTTGGTGTATCTCTCTATATGTCTGATGTATCTCTCTAGATGTACTCTCTCTCTCTCTCTCTCTCTCTCTCTCTCTCTCTCTCTCACACACACACACTGGCCAAAATCTGCCGTCACCTCTATACAGACCAGTGTATCCACAGACCCAGTCTGTCTGTCTAAGGTTCTCAGGAAATTATGGCCTCTATTCAATCCAGTCTATCCACAGACCCATTCTGTCTGTCTAACGTTCCCAGGAGATTATGCCCTCTATTCAATCCAGTCTATCCACAGACCCAGTCTGTCTGTCCAACGTTCCCAGGAGATCATGCCCTCTATACAGTCCAGTCTATCCACAGACCCAGTCTGTCTGTCTAACGTTCCTAGGAGAGCATACCCTCTATACAGTCCTGTCTATCCATAAACCCAGGAGATCATGCCCTCTATACAGTCCAGTCTATCCACAGACCCAGTCTGTCTGTCTAGCGTTCCTAGGAGATCATACCCTCTATACAGTCCAGTCTATCCATAAACCCAGGAGATCATGCCCTCTGTACAGTCCAACCTATCCACAGACCCAGTCTGTCTTCCCAACGTTCCCAGGAGATCATACCCTCTATACAGTCCAGTCTATCCATAAACCCAGGAGATCTACCCCCTTTATACAGTCCAGTCTATCCATAAACCCAGGAGATCATACCCTCTATACAGTCCAGTCTATCCATAAACCCAGGAGATCATACCCTCTATACAGTCCAGTCTATCCATAAACCCAAGAGATCATACCCTCTATACAGTCCAGTCTATCCATAAAACCAGCAGATCATACCCTCTATACAGTCCAGTCTATCCATAAACTCAAGAGAATATACCCTCTATACAGTCCAGTCTATTCATAAACCCAGGAGATCATACCTTCTATACAGTCCAGTCTATCCATAAACCCAGGAGATCATACCCTCTATACAGTCCAGTCTATCCATAAACCCAAGAGATCATACCCTCTATACAGTCCAGTCTATCCATAAACCCAGGAGATCATACCCTCTATACAGTCCAGTCTATTGTAGCAGAATGAATATCATATCAGTATTAGCTTAGGGGTGCAAGACTACAGCACGCTTGAGCATCCATATAGAACAGTAAGAAGGATGCTCAAGTCGTGACGTAGCTGGTTGTTGGGTGGTGACCACCAAGGACGAGGGAAGAGAAGACAACATCACGATTGATTTGTACTTGGATTTTGTATCGACCATCATGTGCAAATAAAGCCTGTTTTGAATTAACACAGCCGAACTTGTTGATCCTCTGTATACGCATTGTTACTAGATGGAGAAATGGAGCCGTGACCAGGCTTCGATTTTTTACTTGAATGTCGCGTGAACAACGTGAAGTACGAAATGTCAACATGCCGCATGCTAAAGTGGACCAACCAACTTGTTGAGGTACGAACAAAATTTTAGACATTCATTAAATAAAAGAAAGAAAAAGTTCAAAATCGGACCAACTATAATTGAATCAAAGTCAAAATTTAAGCGTTTTTCAGACTACCTAAATTAAACTTACACACATCAAGATTTTTGAATGGAGTCATCTACATAACATGATCGCCTATGACTGTGAAGTTTTATCAAGCTGTTTTTCGTCAGAAATATTTGAGGCAACGTGATGTTTGTCGAATTGCTGTGAGGTTTGACTTGCATTATTACAGCCGTTAAGTAACCTTGTGTTGAAGGTCACACACTTACATACTAGGACTGTCTAGGTCCAGGAGCAAAGAAATCTCAAAACAGCTATAAACAACTTGAATTCAATGGAGAATAGGTTTAAAGGAGCTGTTTCCTTTTGTCAAGATCACCTAGAGCGAACTCAAAAACCGTTATATTCATTGAACCGTGACCTTGGGTGCCTGAGGAATCAAGCCAATTGCTTCTTTGGTTGTAAATTACGAAGAAAGTACCACTCGTGTTTGCTCAGCAATGCAGATGTGTCCTGAACTCTAGCAAATCAGAATGTCTTTCAACAAAAGCGAACATATCAATAGGGAACCTTCGGAGGTGGTTGGGCAAATTGGGTTGCCGACCTGCTGAAGAGGGGACCCAAATTCAAATCGCTTTATTGAGCTAGACCAGTTTTCAAGACGTCGCCTGGAAGTGCCCTGTTCAGGGTGAAGTGAAGGCTCAAATCTGGTAGGGGCCCGACCAGGGGCTGAAATTGAAAGTAACGAAACCTGAGACGCTGGAAGAAGGATATCACTGAAGTCACGTTTGGATAGCTACTAAATAATACGAACTCCAGACGTTTGAGTTATACATGAACCGTGACAAGGGAAATTTTTAAAGAACGTACGTGAATTCACGCTTCTCTTGGATCAAGGAAAGACATGCTTGACGGTAATTAATTAAAGTATAACTCCTATGAGAACACTTTTTAATGTGATTTTAATAAGATCATTTAGATAAATTGTTATAAATGTGAATTTGCTTGTATAGGTGTATAGTAAAATATTTCAGCATGGCAAAAGAAACAACAGGGTATGGCAACAGGCAGAACCATCACAGCACAGTAGAGAAATGGGCATAATTGAAAATTATTTCAGCTGAGCTCAGGACGAGTTTTTTTTTTCAGGTACCAAGAAATATACAGAGGAAGAAGTAGGAATATTGTTTCAAGCTTGATAGAAATTACAGAGAAATAAATATGAATTACCTACATATGGAATTAAAACGTATCAGTACATGGTTGGGAGAGTTAAAAGTGGCAGTTAATGAAGTAGAAAATTTTGTAGAAACGTTGCAGAACAGAACGACTAGACAAGAGCCTTATAGATTTAAGGTAAACTGTAATAGAGTAGGAAAGAATAACAGGAGACAGCCACTGCTTAATGAGGACAGAAGACAATATGGTTATGACTAACCAAGGCCTGATGTATATAGGGTAAAAGACGGTGTGAGTAGACGTAATAGTGAAAAGTCGGACTGGTATAAATGTCATAGGTACAGGAATGGTCCTGAGAGAGACCTTTCCAAGAAATTATGGAATTGGCCGTCCCATAGCAAGACTGCTAGGAGAAAACGTGACGACTGGTTTGAACAAAGACGAAGACAATATCTGAGGTCAGAGTCAAGGAAAAGAGTAGAAAACGTAAGTAGGAATTCAACTACTAAGCTGGTTGCGAATCTGACTCTTAGACAAGAAAAGAAGAAAATAGACCAAGAGACTCAGACACAGGTGATTGAAGTGGTAGAAGAAAACACACAAACACAGATTGATACAATAGAGAAAAAGGTCCAGGTACAACCAACCAGCAAGATAACAAAGGAAGTCAAACCGAGTTAGTAGAGACTCAGTTAAAACCAACTCACTTGACTAAGGGAGACACGGTTGAAATTAAGAAAGATAAACAGACGAGAACCAAAGACGAAAAGAGACCAAAGAGGAAAAGTATTGAGGAAAGAAATATAAACAGTCTGATGGTCAATAAAGGTACAACTGAGATGTCAAGTTCCTCAGGTATAGACATTAACTTAATCCCTAAATGGTGTAGAAATGTTAAGTGTGAGAGTTCAGGTTATGGAGAGAATATTTCAGGTAAAGATATGGGAGTTGTACAGAACCGGAGCATGAGGAATAGAAGTAAGAAGAAAGTCAGACGTTCTAAAGCCGACTATGGGAATAGGATCGACGTGTCTGCAGTAAACTACTATGAGTCTGATGAGGGAACTATTATCAGTGTGTCATCTGAAGACGAGATGGGGAGATATAAACGTTATGTAAGGATATACAGGAAACAGTGAGCAGACCGACGCAAATAAAGGAAATAGAAAGAAAGCATTTAAGAAGAAGAAGAATAATAGACAGATAGCGGAAATTTACTCGACGACAGAAAGTGACTTAAGAAAAATAGAAGAATATATGACCTTAAGACCTGAGTACTTTAACAACAGATTAACAACAGATAGTGAAGATGACATAATTGAAGAAAGACGTACTAATGTACTGAGAGACAATGAAATATTTGGCTTAGATGCGCTCTATGGCTGTTAAAATTCCTTGGGTGAGGAAGGACATATGGAATTGTTTTGGCTTATGAGAGGAATTGCGGTTTGAGCATATACATATGGGTTGTCTAAAATAGGCAGATGAATTTTTTTGGTGTAGCATCACATGGTACAGGGTAGGCAATAGTGTTGTTGAGGATAGAGAGTCACGGCAACTGATATTCTACGTGGATACGTAATACAGAATATCTTGTGTTTGGTTGCGGTGTAGGGAGAGTAAACAAGGTAGAAATTGAAATGTCCTTTGTCCGGAATGGCTAGATACAGAGAGTTGATCACGTTGAGTGATGTATAACTGGTGTGATTAAAGTAGAGTAGATTCAGCACAGAATTAGTAGAGAGAGAGATAAACTAAGTATGAATGCTCGTACTAGAAGATGGTTCGACTCAGAGCTATGACGTGATGTCTGAGATAGTTTCGCTTGGTAGGTTGAGAAGTAAGTATAGTATTGTTGACAGGTGAACCGAGAGTGTCTGATGAGGAGATATAGATTGAGGAGGAATTGAGTATCCTGTGTAAAATAGCCAGTTGAGCGCGAGAGTATTAAGAGTAAAAGACTGTGGAAACTGATGCTTGAAGAATACGAGGTCTTGGTGAGGGGGATGAAGTAATTACGTCATGCTTGCGGAGAAAGAAGAGGTGATTAAATCTGAGAAAGTTGTTGTGTGGAGAAGTATAGAATGATAGTTACGAGGTTAGTGGCTCAGTCGGAGTGAGGTTTGTTCTGAGAGATCGTTGATAGGCTGGTTAGTGTAAAACAGATATAGTTTGCGAGAGATAATATATAGGTTCTGACCTTTGAAAACGAGTGAATGATTGAGAAAAGTAGAAATAAGACAAACATATGTGCGTCGAGAATGGATAGGATGATGGCAAGTGATAAGTACAGCATGCATGTACGAGGCGTTTAGTCCGTGCGTGAGTATAAGTGTAGACAAACAGGTGTTCGTCGCGCTGAGTGAAGCAGGAGTGAGGTTTTGAAACGCCGTCAAGTGTCAATGTGGGTGGAAGTGATCGACACGCTTAGGCTTGGTAGTTGTTGATACATGGTTGTCCATTTGTCCAGAGAGTTGAATAGCCTTATTGCACCTGTTGTCAATATCATCTTCTGGTTTGCCATTTGATGATATTATACTTCCTAGGCACTTGAGACTTTACTTGCTTCGAGAAATGTTCGTTTAGCTGAATTGTTGTTGTTTGTTCTTCTTTGGTTATAGTCGTTGCCTCTGTTTTGCTTGTGCTAAATTGTTAAAGTAGGTGATTAGAAAGGTGTGATGTCTTTTGTTTGGAATGTGTGATCTTGGACGGAATTTATGGAAATTGTATGACAGGCTGACAGAAAGAGAGTTAACATTCTGAATGACGTTTCATAAAACATGTTTAGTATTGTTGACAGGGACATGTCGAAGTATGAATGCCTGATACTGAGAAATGAGGAAAGTGAGGTCCGTTGTCAGTTATATGTGGTGTTGTTTGCTGTTTCTGAAAGAGTCCCGATAAATAGGAGTAAGCAAGAGAAGGAGAGAAAGTAATTAGCTAAATGAACGTCGGAACATTATAAATAGAGTACTAGAGAACGCGTTCCGATAAGTGTGACTAGTCTGACTATCATCGCGGTGTGTGAACGAAGTTAAGAGAAAGTTGAGGATAGTTTAGAGTTGTTGTGGTGAGATGTTAGAAAGTACTGATGCAGGAGAATGAAATATTACTTGCGTCGGGTAGACGAGAGACTTAAAATTAGAATTAGTAATTGACAAATATAGTAGGAAGATGTATTGGTGGAGTCGATGGTAAATAGACATTTATTTTGTTGGATGTAGCATGGTGGAGATACCGTAGTTAACGGTATTGATTAAGAAGTTATGGTAATTCTTGGTACAAATCCAAGGGAAACAATTGGTGTGCCGAGCCACAGGTTCTATTAGTAGATAGATGACTGGTAGATGACATTGGGATAGCCGTCACACTAGTAATAGATAAAATGAGTTGACCTGTAGTTTACAGCGGTTGTTAGGGTTATATTCCAAATATTGTGATGTGTTAGAAGTTAGTTTGGTAAAAGATAGAATATTGTGAGGGGATGTCACATAATACTGAAGGATTTCGATCCAGATTGATGAAAGGCCTGAAAACCGCCGTTGCTAGGCGCCACAACTATTTGATGTGGGGAAATATGTTCCCCATTTCAGACACCACCGGGATTCCAGGAGAATTCCCGAGATCAAAAGACAATTGGCGGCATGTTGCTCTGCCCGGCATCAAAGGGAAATCGGCACTCTGTTTGCCCGGATCTCAGGCAGAATGGAGAAGGGGGAGGCGGTGCTTTCTTGATTGAAGTCCGGTCACGTGAGTGACGTCACTCGTGCAACATTTTAGTTGTGGGGAGTTGACGGAATCTGTGTTCAGTCTGTTTACGAATTACAGATAACGGGAGTGTTTGTGTGTTCCAATTCGAATGGAGAATGGATTCACAGTGTCCTCATGTTGTCTGGAAACAAGGGACATTGTTTTCATGTTGTGAATTGTGAATTCAAACTCGGAACACTAGCATAAGGTAGTTAATTTATAAGTAGAGTTATATATCATTTCACTCGGCAGGGTAAGACCAGTGTAATGGGATGATATTCGTTGAGATTTGAGATGGCTGGGGGAATAGGGGAAATGTAAATGGTGGGATATTCCGGTAGTGAGGCCAACTGGGGCTCCTGTGTTTTTCTGTTTGGTCTTTGTTTTCCCTTACCACCAAAATGTGACGAACGCCTCTGCCTTGATGCCAGAGGGTAGTTCTAGATTAACTAGGATACATGTCTGAAGTGGCCTTTGGCCTACAATCACATATAGTGGATTGGAATAGGGTTTTTCTCTCACAGAATGTTCTATTCTCTACAGGTTCGACTGTTTAAAAGAAAGGAAGTATTACTACGAGGTGTAGACAAAGCCAGTCACACTGAGTGATATTTTACTGTACCGGAGGAATTAAGGACAGCTGGGAGAGGAGGAAAAATAGCAGTCACACTGAGTGAGGTTATGTTAAATGGTGTCGGCAATGGGACACCGTTCCACCAATCATGGCCTCATCAAAGCCCAGAGTGTTTAACATAAAAAGGGCTGGTTGGCAGTGACTGAGGTACTGAAAAGGCGGATTCATATTAACAGTGATGAATTCTCAGAACAATAACATTATTATATAGAGATGGTATAATGGTGATTACTTCTCAGGACAATAACATTATTATATAGAGATAGCATAATGGTGAGGAAACCTGTTCAGTAAACTTGTACAAACATACAGGAGGAACTTACTCGAACAGACATCATCAGTTTGTCTCTTGGGGAGTCATGTGAGAGAAGTGCCGAGATTCCTAGGTTCCAGGATCGTTATAGACACATTAAATACATCGGGGGTTCTGAACTTGTGGACTTTGGTATACCATATTCAGTAGTGGAGAACAGTCACCCAGACTATATATATATATATATATATATATATATATATATATATATATATATATATATATATATATATATATATATATATATATATGATTAACTCCAAGAAGTCAACCATTGTCCGGATTGAGGCTTCATTCGGTGAGACCTGTTCTGAATTTACTGTGGTGTGATGTGGCATGGCCTAACATGATGAAGAACGATCCTGAGCTCACTAATCTATTCTCACATACACCATAGAAAATACTACATATTTCCACACGCAAACAGTGCACACACACACACGTGACAATTTCTGTATTAAATGTTTTATTTTATCATTTGTTAAAATACAGTCTTGTGTGGGTATGTTCTGAAACAATATGAAGGGTATTGTTTAGTGGTAAGAAGAAGAAGAGGAAAGAGAGGGATAGGGTACCTAAGATTTACAGGGGGTATGTAGACAAAGGTCTGGCGGAGGCCCACAATAAGGAAAAGGATTTTAAACAGTGTGCCTGTTGACTCCACTTTCCCCCTAGGGACGACTGGCTACATTTATGGGGGCTCGCGTGGGATGGTGATATCACATTAAGGATAGCAACATTTACATGGGCACGTCACACAGGAAGGTGACATTACCTTAATGTTGGTGATATTACATTATTGTGGGTGACATTACCGTGATAGAGGTAGGGCCGGACAGTTAAAGATCAAGTTATCGTGAATGTGGATAGGTGTTAAGGCACATAACTTTCCTGTTCACACTTTACAAGTCTACATAGGTCTTGGTCCTAGTCTACTCTTGTCGTTGAGAGATTGTGTTGTGGTGTACTGTGTGGTGTCTTATATATAGATTAATTTTAGATATTAATTATCTATATTGCTTGGGGGTTATAGACTCAACCTGCTGACTTACCCCTTTGAAATATGGCCACCCCTAAATTAACCACTGTAGAACTAAGGGCAAAGGGGGAAGGAATGGGTTTATCTGGTTCAGCTTTAACGGATTACATACAGGAAGTGGAGAGAGAGTATCGTCAAGCAGAAAGAGACGATCGGAAGGCCGAATTGGAATTGAGGAAGATGGAGTTAGAAACTAAGAGGATAGAAGCTGAGCAAGCCACTAGAAGGATGGAACTTGAAGCAGAGCAGGGGGCTCAGAAAAGGGAGCACGAGTACAGGATGAGGGAACTTGAGTTGAAGAGACAATCCAATGGGGAAACTGAGTGTGCAGTTGGAGGTTCCTCGGTCCCAGGCTCATCTTCAGCAGGTGGACATGGTTACCATGCTATGAAGTTTCCTCTAGCGGTCTATGATCAGGGCAAAGAGAAGATTGACCAGTACCTTCAACGCTTCGAGGCCATGTCCGTTGCTATGGGTCTGGACCGAGACAAATGGAATCTTAAGCTATCCCAGGGATTGCTTGGAACCGGTTACGAGGTCTATTCTCGCCTGCCGCCAGGACACGAGAACAATTACGACGAATTGAAAGCCGCTTTGCTGAAACATTACGAGATCACATCAAGTACATATAGGAAGAAGTTTCGAGCAGCGAAACGAGAGCCAGGAGAGCTATTCACCGCCTACAGTTTGCGCCTGAAATCCTACCTCCAAAAATGGATGGATTTGGCAGGGTTAAAGCATGACTATGAGAGTCTGGAAGAGCTCATGATTGTCGACCAGATGCGACAGCAAATGTCAGAACCTCTGAAGACATTCTTGGGAGAACAAGGGGCGGAACGGCTTGATGTGGTGAATAAGCTGGCGGAAAGATTCGTTGAAGTCCATGGGGAGGCGGAAGAAACCTGTACACCAACCACCAAAGGTCAGGAGAAACATGACCAAAAGAAATTCAAGGGCCCAGAAACAAAGAAAGTTGAACCTTATGCAGAACACTCAGAGAAGAGTCCAGAGAAGACAAAGGATGGGAGACAGAGCCCACCCAACTCTCAACCGAAACGACAGTGGTCTGAGAAGTGGTGTTCGATCTGCAAGTCACCCTCTCACAACACAAAAGACTGCAAATCGAAATCGAAAAGCTCTCACTTCGCAGCCTGCCGCGTGGCTCCAAAGGTGGTTGCCACTGAAAAGGTCGAGGTTGTTGAAGGAACTCTGGACCAAGAGAGGCCACCTGTGGTCGAACGGATTGAAGTCAACGGCCAGCAGGTTACCTGTCTCTATGATTCTGGTTTGGACGGGGAAGCTGTGATTGATGCCAGCTTGGTACGCCCAGACCAACTCACAGGGGAGACTATTGAGATACAGCCTGCAATGAGGAGTGCTGTTGCCATGACGCTGCCAATCGCCAAGGTGGAGATTAAATCCAGGTACGTCACAGGCATCATTCCAGCAGCTGTGTTATCGGATTCCCTATTTCCCGTGATCCTTGGTACGAAATACGTGTTCTTGGGGATGCCCAAACAACCCGCCCACCTGGGAACATCAGCCACTGGATCTCAAGGGAAGGAAAAGAGGGCAGACACGCTATGCCACAACCCAGTGCCTGGGGAATTGCATACCGCCCAGAGGAAGGACACAACGTTGCGTCCTTGTTACAAGAAGCTGCAAAAAAGTGCTGACCCATCAGAACGGGGGCAGTACTTTCTGAGGAATCGACTACTCTATCGGAGAGCTGGAAGGGGAGACAAACTGCATGAGCAGTTGGTGGTCCCAGAAGCCCACCGTCCTCACATTCTTCAGAGAGGGCATACCATATCCGGTAGTCAGATATCCGGAACTCGACATATGGTGTCAGAGAGACGTTGCAGCAGATTTCCGGCCATTATTGCTGGCCAGGAATGACTGGTGATGTACGCCGGTTGGTTAAGTCTTGTCCAGAGTGCCAGAAGGCACCACCCAAAAATCGGACGAAGAGTAAAGGAGCTCTTAAGGTGGGAGAGAAAGTAGTAGTGTGGGGACCAGCAGAGACCAACATGATGCAAGCAGGATGGCATTGACCTTATCCTGTGGTAAAGGTTGTGTCCAGGAACACCTACGAAATTCGGATCGGGGGAGAACTGAACAGTCTTCCTAGGCATCTCCTGCAGAAGTATGAGGAGAGATCCGATATCAAATCCCTCACCTTATGGTAATGGCAGCCATTGGGAAAAAGGTTACAGGTCCAGACGGAGACCAGAGATCCCAAGCACTACATAGGAAGGCCTATGGGAGCGTACGAGGTGGGTCAGATTTTCCAGCCGAAGAGAGGAGGGAAATCACACGTCAGGAAGAGGCCAATAGTGAACCATTCGCTAGTAACCCAGTTCAGAAGGGGTGGGTAACGTCGGGAACGGCGCGAAATACCCGAGACTCCAACCAAGGATTGGCTGACCGGATCCAACATCGACCGAGATGGTCTTGGAAGCAAAAATCCAGGAGCTTTGGGGAAGACGATTCTGTCCAACGAGGACGATACCGCAAATCCCAGGATGCAAAACTTAAGGAAACCAGGCGGATATGGAGACAATGTTACAGTCAGGATGGAACGATCCGTCTGTATTGTGAGCCATCGCTTACGCAAGTCGGAAGTTGGCCGACTGAACGTACAGGAGCGATACGCCAACACTAGTGCATGGCATTATGAAGATATAGGCTATCAGTGAGATCGCCTAATTGCTGGAGAGGCAATACCTTTGAGGATACAGGCAGGCTATCAACAATTGATGTGCTGAGCCAACTCCCAGAAACTGAACATGCGTTTGATGAGTGGATTGTTGTGGATCATCTGGATCGAACCTCCAGTGAGTAAGAGTTGATGCGGTCAACTCTCTTAAGAGGGGGCCTATGTCACATAATACTGAAGGATTTCGATCCAGATTGATGAAAGGCCTGAAAACCGCCGTTGCTAGGCGCCACAACTATTTGATGTGGGGAAATATGTTCCCCATTTCAGACACCACCGGGATTCCAGGAGAATTCCCGAGATCAAAAGACAATTGGCGGCATGTTGCTCTGCCCGGCATCAAAGGGAAATCGGCACTCTGTTTGCCCGGATCTCAGGCAGAATGGAGAAGGGGGAGGCGGTGCTTTCTTGATTGAAGTCCGGTCACGTGAGTGACGTCACTCGTGCAACATTTTAGTTGTGGGGAGTTGACGGAATCTGTGTTCAGTCTGTTTACGAATTACAGATAACGGGAGTGTTTGTGTGTTCCAATTCGAATGGAGAATGGATTCACAGTGTCCTCATGTTGTCTGGAAACAAGGGACATTGTTTTTCATGTTGTGAATTGTGAATTCAAACTCGGAACACTAGCATAAGGTAGTTAATTTATAAGTAGAGTTATATATCATTTCACTCGGCAGGGTAAGACCAGTGTAATGGGATGATATTCGTTGAGATTTGAGATGGCTGGGGGAATAGGGGAAATGTAAATGGTGGGATATTCCGGTAGTGAGGCCAACTGGGGCTCCTGTGTTTTTCTGTTTGGTCTTTGTTTTCCCTTACCACCAAATGTGACGAACGCCTCTGCCTTGATGCCAGAGGGTAGTTCTAGATTAACTAGGATACATGTCTGAAGTGGCCTTTGGCCTACAATCACATATAGTGGATTGGAATAGGGTTTTTCTCTCACAGAATGTTCTATTCTCTACAGGTTCGACTGTTTAAAAGAAAGGAAGTATTACTACGAGGTGTAGACAAAGCCAGTCACACTGAGTGATATTTTACTGTACCGGAGGAATTAAGGACAGCTGGGAGAGGAGGAAAAAATAGCAGTCACACTGAGTGAGGTTATGTTAAATGGTGTCGGCAATGGACACCGTTCCACCATCATGGCCTCATCAAAGCCCAGAGTGTTTAACATAAAAAGGGCTGGTTGGCAGTGACTGAGGTACTGAAAAGGCGGATTCATATTAACAGTGATGAATTCTCAGAACAATTACATTATTATATAGAGATGGTATAATGGTGATTACTTCTCAGGACAATAACATTATTATATAGAGATAACATAATGGTGAGGAAACCTGTTCAGTAAACTTGTACAAACATACAGGAGGAACTTACTCGAACAGACATCATCAGTTTGTCTCTTGGGGAGTCATGTGAGAGAAGTGCCGAGATTCCTAGGTTCCAGGATCGTTATAGACACATTAAATACATCGGGGGTTCTGAACTTGTGGACTTTGGTATACCATATTCAGTAGTGGAGAACAGTCACCCAGACTATATATATATATATATATATATATATATATATATATATATGATTAACTCCAAGAAGTCAACCATTGTCCGGATTGAGGCTTCATTCGGTGAGACCTGTTCTGAACTTACTGTGGTGTGATGTGGCATGGCCTAACATGATGAAGAACGATCCTGAGCTCACTAATCTATTCTCACATACACCATAGAAAATACTACATATTTCCACACGCAAACAGTGCACACACACACACGTGACAATTTCTGTATTAAATGTTTTATTTTATCATTTGTTAAAATACAGTCTTGTGTGGGTATGTTCTGAAACAATATGAAGGGTATTGTTTAGTGGTAAGAAGAAGAAGAGGAAAGAGAGGGATAGGGTACCTAAGATTTACAGGGGGTATGTAGACAAAGGTCTGGCCGAGGCCCACAATAAGGAAAAGGATTTTAAACAGTGTGCCTGTTGACTCCACTTTCCCCCTAGGGACGACTGGCTACAGGGGAGAGAATCAATGATTGACTTCCAGAAAAAGTACGGTCATTTATTAATTAATGACTTTTGTAGAGAGAACAGATATTGTTCTAAGTTAGGAATTGGTCTGTAGGTAACAGATATATATATATATATATATATATATATATATATATATATATATATATATATATAATATATATATATATATACGTATTTTGGGGTTAATGCTTGGCATTGAGTTGTTTTGTTTTATCTGTTATAAGAATAACGGAATGGCATGAATTGGGTGAATAGATATGTATTTCATTGGTTAGTATAAGAGACCAATGTTGAATATGTATAGTATGTTATATTATTTTTGCTTGAATTAGTCCTGTAAAATGATTGTCACTATTTGATTTTAGAATAGGATTATTGTGTTTTTAGTCTTTTGCGTACAAACTACTGGTCCGTAAAAGAGACCAGTAGTGTTAGATAAAACTGGATATTTTCTTTTAATTTAAATTGATGCATGTTTTGATATTGGGGATAAACAATTCAAAACTTCGGGGGTATGACATCCTGTTGTTTTATTTTGGTTGACTCATATTTTAACTTGAATTGTCTTGTATGTTGAATGGTAATTACCTTGTTTACAAATACGTTGAAAAATATGTTAGAAATTAGTTAAGTTAAGTTTAATTTACAAACAGTTATGGTTTTGTCTAGAATAAAGGCAATACATGGGGCTTTATTTAGGACCCTTCGTTCAGAAAAGAGTTAATAAACTACTGAGGACTAGTAGAGAGACACATTCTGTTTGTGAATAATAAGTTCATGAGTATATTCTGTTGGCAAGATTGCTGTGACAATCAGCATAGAGAGGTTGATATACTGGCTATGAAGTATTGGAAACATATGCCATACTTAAGTGACGGGGTTACTACACAAATAAAATGGTTATGGGGAAGTTAAAAAATAAGAGCTACATTAAGTCAGCATTGATTGAATATATATGGATTGGACGCCATATTGGGGAAGAAAAGATTAATGTGAATAACGTATATAGCAGTGGGGTAAATGAGGGGAAAGTTTTGAACATGGTTTCCATGGTGTTGCAAGTGAACATGGATTTAGAGCCATGATGTACTTTCATAAGAGACACGAGATTGCTGGCTTATAGAAGAAGAAGTGGGTAACGTGTTACGCCAGACAGTCTGAAGATAAATAGTAAAACATGAATTGAATCCATGTTTTTATATTCTGGATCAATAGAAAAGGGGGGTAAGTACGCTAGTGAGAAATAAACAATTGTCAGGGTAGAGTGCTGTGGTCACAGAGAACATAAATTAAATGACATGGGGGTCAGTGATATATGGACTGTGATAGAAAGCAGTCACAGACATGAGTTCAGGGGCAGTATATTGTTGCTGTTGATAACGGCATAAGTAGAGGTTTTAGTAGATATGCCCATAACAAATGGACATTACGGGGTCGCTGAAAAATTTGGCAAGATTAAAAGGGAATTCTGAGTGAGGTATAGGAGAAGATTAATTATGTGAGGTGATGTGTGTAATGGGGAAAGAAGTCTGTAATATATAGACATTTGGGAGTGAATAAAATTTTTGATGGTTGGTACTTGATGCTGTAGATAGCAGCATAAACTGTTACCGTAATAAGTAGTACTGTAGAAGATATAATTGTTTTAGACTTTATTACATAAAGTCTCAGATGACATAGGGGGGTAAAGGTGTGTGACTTAGGTGAGGAGTGTGGTTTTTTTTTTTTTTTTTTTGAGAAAGAGTTCTACTTCTTTGAATCTCCGGTTCGCACCGATTCTTTGTCTTCCTATCATGTGCGAGTGTTCTCAGGTTGATTGAAAGTAGAGAATTAGTAATGTTGGTGATGACAATAGGGAGTGGTATCAAAAGAGTACGGCGTTTTGAATTTTTGAGTTCGTGATAAGAAGAGTTAAGCGGATTGCTTATGAAGAGAAGAAGAAGTATTTCAAAAAGGTAACCATATGTGTTATGATGTATTGTATAAAGTTGAGATTTAAATATTATTGAGGATATGTAAATAATAAATGTTATGTGTTATTTTTTTTGAAGGGCCAGAAATGAAGAAGAAATATAATTTCATAGTGATTTGCTATGTGACACGGGGACGAGGTACAATTAGAAGGAAATATTTACTTAAGATAGAGTTAGTTTGGGGTGGCTTAGAGAAATTATGGGAGGTAAGGAGAGAAGGTGTAGGATAAAGGGGTTAGGAGTTAAGACTTTTGAAGAAGAAAAGTCTTTTAAAAGACAGGGAGGTGTAGCAGAATGAATATCATATCAGTATTAGCTTAGGGGTGCAAGACTACAGCACGCTTGAGCATCCATATAGAACAGTAAGAAGGATGCTCAAGTCGTGACGTAGCTGGTTGTTGGGTGGTGACCACCAAGGACGAGGGAAGAGAAGACAACATCACGATTGATTTGTACTTGGATTTTGTATCGACCATCATGTGCAAATAAAGCCTGTTTTGAATTAACACAGCCGAACTTGTTGATCCTCTGTATACGCATTGTTACACTATCTATAAACCCAGGAGATCATACCCTCTATACAGTCCAGTCTATTGTAGCAGAATGAATATCATATCAGTATTAGCTTAGGGGTGCAAGACTACAGCACGCTTGAGCATCCATATAGAACAGTAAGAAGGATGCTCAAGTCGTGACGTAGCTGGTTGTTGGGTGGTGACCACCAAGGACGAGGGAAGAGAAGACAACATCACGATTGATTTGTACTTGGATTTTGTATCGACCATCATGTGCAAATAAAGCCTGTTTTGAATTAACACAGCCGAACTTGTTGATCCTCTGTATACGCATTGTTACACTATCTATAAACCCAGGAGATCATACCCTCTATACAGTCCAGTCTATCCATAAACCCAAGAGAATATACCCTCTATACAGTCCAGTCTATCCATAAACCCAGGAGATCATGCCCTCTATACAGTCCAGCCTATCCACAGACCCAGTCGTCTGTCCAACGTTCCCAGGAGATCATGCACTCTATACAGTCCAATCTATCCACAGACCCAGTTTGTCTGGCCAACGTTCCCGGGAGATCATGCCCTCTATACAGTCCTGTCTATCCACAGACCCAGTCTGTTTGTCTAACGTTCCTAGGAGATCATACCCTCTATACAGTCCAGTCTATCCATAAACCCAGGAGATCATACCCTCTATACAGTCCAGTCTATCCATACACCCAAGAGAATATACCCTCTATACAGTCCAGTCTATCCATAAACCCAGGAGATCATACCCTCTATACAGTCCAGTCTATCCATACACCCAAGAGAATATACCCTCTATACAGTCCAGTCTATCCATAAACCCAGGAGATCATACCCTCTATACAGTCCAGTCTATCCATACACCCAAGAGATCATACCCTCTATACAGTCCAGCCTATCCATAAACCCAGGAGATCATACCCTCTATATTGTCCAGTCTATCCATAAACCCAAGAGAATATACCCTCTATACAGTCCAGTCTATCCATAAACCCAGGAGATCATGCCCTCTATACAGTCCAGTCTATCCACAGACCCAGTCGTCTGTCCAACGTTCCCAGGAGATCATGCCCTCTATACAGTCCAATCTACCCACAGACCCAGTCTGTCTGGCCAACGTTCCTAGGAGATCATGCCCTCGATACAGTCCAGTCTATCCATAAACCCAGGAGATCATGCCCTCTATACAGTCATGTCTATCCACAGACCCAGTCTGTCTGTCTAACGTTCCTAGGAGATCATACCTTCGATACAGTCCAGTCTATCCATAAACCCAGGAGATCATACCCTCTGTACAGTTCAGTCTATCCATAAACCCAGGAGATCATACCCTCTATACAGTTCAGTCTATCCATAAACCCAGGAGATCATACCCTCTATACAGTCCTGTCTATCCATACACCCAAGAGATCATACCCTCTGTACAGTCCAGCCTATCCATAAACCCAGGAGATCATACCCTCTATACAGTCCAGTCTATCCATAAACCCAGGAGATGATACCCTCTGTACAGTCCAGCCTATCCATAAACCCAGGAGATCATAGCCTCTATACAGTCTAGTCTATCCATAAACCCAGGAGATGATACCCTCTATACAGTCCAGTCTATCCATAAACCCAGGAGATCATACCCTCTATACAGTCTAGTCTATCCATAAACCCAGGAGATCATACCCTCTATACAGTCCAGTCTATCCATAAACCCAGGAGATCATACCCTCTATACAGTCCAGTCTATCCATAAACCCAGGAGATAATACCCTCTATACAGTCCAGCCTATCCATAAACCCAAGAGATCATACCCTCTATACAGTCCAACCTATCCATAAACCCAGGAGATCATACCCTCTATACAGTCCAGTCTATCCATAAATCCAGGAGATCATACCCTCTATACATTCCAGTCTATCCATAAACCCAGAAGATCATACCCTCTATACAGTCCAGTCTATCCATACACCCAAGAGATCATACCCTCTATACAGTCCAGCCTATCCATAAACCCAGGAGATGATACCCTCTATACAGTCCAGTCTATCCATAAACCCAGGAGATCATGCCCTCTATACAGTCCAGTCTATCCATAAACCCAGGAGATCATACCCTCTTACAGTCCAGTCTGATCCATAAACCCAGGAGATCATACCCTCTATACAGTCCAGTCTATCCATAAACCCCAAGAGATCATACCCTCTATACAGTCCTCTATCCATAAACCCAGGAGATCATACCCTCTATACAGTCCAGTCTATCCATAAACCCAGGAGATCATGCCCTCTATACAGTCCAGCCTATCCACAGACCCAGTCGTCTTTCCAACGTTCCCAGGAGATCATGCCCTCTATACAGTCCAATCTATCACAGACCATCTGTCTGGCCAACGTCCCAGGAGATATCATGCCCTCTATACAGTCCTGTCTATCCAGACCCAGTCTGTCTGTCTAACGTTCCTAGGAGATCATACCCTCTATACAGTCCAGTCTATCCATAAACCCAAGAGAATATACCCTCTATACAGTCCAGTCTATCCATAAACCCAGGAGATCATGCCCTCTATACAGTCTAGCCTATCCACAGACCCAGTCGTCTGTCTGGCTAACGTTCCAGGGAGATAATGCCTCGTGCAGGCTTCAAGTTTCTGTAACAGTCGTCCACACACCCCATTGGTTTCTGGGAATGAAGAGCTCTGCACCAGTCGCCGTAGATGTGATACTTGGGTACTGGGTCGGGGGTAGAGGGCGGGGGGGGGGGGGGGGGGGGTCGAAGCACTAGGTCACTGTGATAGGTGTGAGCTATTTCCAGGACCAAGACCTCGTCGTTAATGTATGGGATTTAAGCATTCTCGTAGAGAGTTCACAAACAACAGACTCAGAATGGTAATTGTTATTTCAATCAAGCTGTTGTCTGGTGTACAATGAAATAAAATAAAAGCAAATTAGTAAATCAATCAGTCAGTTTGTACCAGTTCTGTGAGAAGAAACATAAATAATTCAGTCAGTTATGACCAGTACAGTCAAATAAAATATAAGCACATCAATCAGTCAGTCAATCAATTCGATCATTCAGTCACTTATGACCATGTACAGTGAAATGAAACATAAGCAAATCAATCATTCACTTAATTAAATCAATAATCAGTTAATTCTGAACAATACAAAGTAACACCATTCCTTGGTGAAGAATTAATGCTAGGAAGTATAATATCATCAAATTGCAGATCAGAAGACGAGATCGAAAATAGGTGCAATAAGGCAAATCAACTCATTGGACAAATGGCACCAATACTAAAGAACAAACATGTATCAATAACTACTAAGAAAGCACTTTACAACACAATCTTCCTACCAACTCTGTGCTACCAATGCCAAACCTGGACAATGACAGAAAAAGAGAAAAGAAAAATCACAACAACAGAAATGAGGTTCCTGAGAAGAATACTCAATGTATCAAGAAGAGATAAGATCAGAAATGAAGAAATCAGGACTAAAGTGGGGGTTAAAGCAGCACTAGATTTTATCAGAAAGCAGCAAGTCAAATGGTTTGGCCATGCAAGTAGGTTACCAGTCAACAGCATACCACAACAAGCAATGATGTACAGACCAGATGGAAACAGAGGAAGAGGCCGACCACGTAAACGTTGGACGGAGGGAATAGCAGAGTCCATGGGAATATCGATATATGAAGCCCATAATCGGGAACTCTCACGAAGTTTATACTTCACCTCGACACCGCAAGGTACAAGAGGAACATGATGAGATTAGATGAATGTCTCTCCCATCAATTTGTAGATCTGCAAGGTGGCCATAAGCCATTGTCTCTACTGATGGGATCATCTGCCTATCGCCGCAGAGTGCAAGACCATAACCAACAACAATATGTCGGCTTCACGTAACCCTGATCTGGGGGCTAAACGGGTACTCCACCTTGCCCAAGGGTGTCCCGTAGATTAACGGAGGAAAGGAGGCGTTTTACATCTCCTTTGATAGGGGATACCCCTACCCCGCCAACCGGAGACATATACACATAACCATTTATTAATTTAGCTGTTTTCTCATCAAACAGTAGCCCCACACCTATTTCATGTTTATCACTTCCTGTATGTATAATTGTGTGTTTGTGCATGGCTATTTTACAAGTTCCTGAGGTCCGTCTCGCTGTCCTGAACCCGTCTGCCCAACACAGGTATGTTTGGCCTGTTCACGGCTGCTCACAGGTCGTGAGACCCGTGCGGGGTGATGTGGTGCGGTGACCACTCGCCTGCTTGTTTGTTGAGAGAGTTTCCGGCTTGGGTCAGGATGGCTGGACGTGTTTTCTTCTAGCTTGACTTAAGTCGGTTGATCGGCGGCTTGACAATCCGCCATCATAAAACTCGCCGTTGTTACAGAATCAGATTTCTGGCTCTAAATGTTAGCTCTACGCACAAACATGGAGAGCCACGACTTCTGCCCTATGCGCCGCCTTAGGCCCACAAGGAAAGACTAAAACTAAAAAAAAAAACAATCTGACGTTATCACGCGGCCCTCTGGTCTCTGTGGTAGTGAGATCGCAGGCCTAGCCTTCTCGGATAAGGGCGGAAAAACGAGGTCCTGTGTGCCAGCTGTGCACGTTACAACTCCCACAGCTGTCGGACATCGCAAAGAGCAGGACGTAAGGCGACTGTCCTGGCAACATTGTTAGGAACGAAAACTTGCCTGCAGGCAAACAGAGCCCGTTACCTTGGATGGAATCTACCTAGAGTTACCAAACCTTACACAATGCACGCTGAAGTCGGACACGCCCACCATTGAGGTACACAGCTAGGTGTGGCACACTCCACTCGAAAGTGGAACGAAGGAGGAGGAAATATTAACACTGCAACACACGACACGAAAATATTTTCCGATACGCACCAGTTGGTCATGCGTCGAAGTACACTTGTTCCTGCAGCGAGGCGCTGTCGTTATTTAGAGGTGACAGGTTCGATCCCGGTCGGTGACTATAGCTTCCAAATTGTATGTTGTCTAGTCCTCTAGTCTCTATTTCCTTCTACTCCTTCGGTGAACGCCAAATAATACTATGTGTGTTTATACATGTAACTGTCAATAATAATGTGTAGTGACAATACACAAAGAGAATATAAATATACCTGTATAACTGGTCTTCTTATGTTGCACGCACGTATCACAGCAGGTGTATGTTGTATTGAAGATGATGTCATCTGTTGTACCTTCTCTTCTAGACAGTAAAATGTTGTGTTCCCATATCTGTGATAGGAAATATGCATGATAAAAACATATAGATATCAGAATAACTTTGAGATCATGCATAAATAATATACTGCAATAATTCAAAACACTCAAAATAACCCCGAATTCAATTGTGGCTAGTTGTGGAACCATGGTAGAAACATCAACATTCATTGTAAGCTAATCCTGTAGGGATACCACGATGGACATGCAGTAGTGATGAAGAAATACAAAAATTGTACGAGGAAGCAGAAGTGGTGATATCTCACATCACATCATAAGAAATAAAAAAATAATATTTGGAGGTTTAGACACAAAAGTAAGAAAGGAAAGAAAAGAAGATGCATTTGGGGACTGTGGTTTAGGAACAAGAATGAGAAGAGAGACAATGATACAATTGGGCAAATATATATATGATATGATGATTGAAATTACATGGTTTAAATTTACATGGTTTAAACATCATAAGAGCCGGATTTCCACAGAAAAAAAGCCCCGAGAATAGAATATTAAACAAAATTGACTGCGTACTTATTAAATAAAATATGTAGACATACATTAATCAATGTTAAAACAATGTCTTGTGCTGGCTGTAACAGTGGTAATGCACCACTATATAGACAAATGAAAGTAAGGCTGATAAGAAGAAAGGATAAGAGGTTAAGAACATGACTCTTATTAAAGATATTTTACAGGCAGGTAAAAGAAATTCACGAATGGCACAGAGTGATTGCGAAAAACAGATAAGTGCAATAACCAAAATAGAGAGTACAAATTAACAATGGGAAATACTAATGGGCTCCATTCATCAAACCATCACAGAGATATTACCGATGATGTTGTGGGCAGATAGAAAGAGTGATGAAAATGTCTTGAAAGACGTTAACACACACACACGCGCGCGCGTGCGCGCGCACGCACGCACACACAACGGTTACTGGCATAAGCAGAAGATGGTTCATTTTCTGTGTGATTGTCATGAGAAAGGGAAAGCTGGAGTATGTCGTCACAACGGGAAAGTTCGAGGGGAAGAGAAGCAGGGGGAGACCAAGAGAAGATTCTGGATTCTGAAGATGCTGGGCAGTCTGACATTATGCCATGGAGGAATATCAGTATCAGACATGATTGGCAGCAAAAGAAACAGAAGGCTGTGGACAGACATGATCACCAATGCCATACGCATGAGCTGTAAGAAGATTGGCAGCACAAGAAACAGAAGGCTGTGGATAGACATGATCACCAACGCTACACTGCATGGGCTATAAAAAGAAAACATCTGCCATTGCTTGGTGAACGACTGACACTCATACCAGGGTTTAAAACCGACGCAGCTTCCAAATCCCCAGCGGCTGACATCGAACCCGGTATGTGAAATTCTGAAACTGTTCACTGCCCCTGAATTACAGACACCGACAGGAGCTTTCATAGAGCTAGGAAATGTGTGGAAGTCAAAACAAGTTAAACTCGGCACCAAACTCTGAATATTTAACTCCAATGTTAAACCAGTACTGCTGTTTGGATCAGAAACATTGAAAGTGCTAAAAACTGTTGATAATAATCTGTAAACATTCACCAATCCGTGCCTGTTCAAATTAATGGAAATAACTTACAGAATCATAAGAAGATTCTCATGGAGAGAACTAAACAAATCCCAATGGTTCCGTCGCCCTGCTACTGAGTGAGTGCATGGTGCGACTCTGTGAGCTGTGATATTCACGTGGAATGCTTCTACATATCCGCTTTTGTTTGTACAGTGACCTGCATGTTCAGAACAATGGCTACCGGCTGTTGCTGAATTGACTGATTTGCCTTTTCGGTTCATGAGTGCATTTTTCAGGAGACTCCTGGGAGTCAGCACTGGCGCTACGGGGTTCATGCTTATTGCGACGCTTTCGGCGGGTCGCCCTGCGGATAGAGACAGAGCCATGTGAGGTAGTATAACTAGACAAACTCTCTTGTCTGGAACTCACAAGGTGAAGGAAATAGCAGGAAACCTAAAACACACACTGAAGAGAATTAAAGACAAATGAATAACATGGGAAGATATGGACGAAATTGCATGGGATAGCAAATGATATGACCGCTTGACGTGAGTTTGTTTAAGAATCAATGCTCCAGTTGGTGATACAAGGCAAATGGAAAAGAAGATACTAAGAGATATGAACAACGAAGAAAACTCCATAAACAACACATATCTCAGAAATGGTTGCGATATTATGCGACACAGTGGCATGGAGAGAACAGAGATGGAAGTCGAGGTTCCTGGAAGAAAAGGCGGGGTAGATCAGCACGAAGACGGACACAGGACATTGCAGACACCTTCATCACGAGAGTGCATGTGGCAAAGGAAATGGCAGGTGATCGAGAATATCTACGGATGTTTGGGATCGGAGCGACGTTCTCCATAGGAACTGCTGTATGAATAATTATACCAACAATTGACATGTGTGCTGAATTACCTGTTTTGGTAGCTCCCTGCACGGCTGATGACTGTCCGGCTTGAAGAAGATACTGCTGTAGATATAGTACTGGCCCGGGAGCTGTACAACCACGGCTGATTGCGTTACAGTGATGTTTCTGACGTGGTCTATGAGTGGATCTTGTTCTGTCTTGTCAAACTCCAGGATCACATTCTCCTCAGCGAACTGAAATTCTGGATGGGTGATATATTATGCTTTCTAACATTCATCAATAGCAGTTTAATAATCCTCATCATGTATCATGCCGATAAGCGTTGGCGATAATAGTTCGTCATCTCAAACAATCACCTGAGTTATGGTTCAGTTCTGTATTCTTGTCCTCATTATGCAATGTCGTCAAATCCATCCAGATATTTGTCTATGTACTTTCCCCTTGCTCTATTCTCATCATTAAACGCCCCAGCAAATCTTGACTGTCTAGTCTAATTTCAAGAATCAATTTACAGTTTTCATTTGATTCTTGTAAGACTTGCTGATTGGTCTTTCTGTCTGTCTATAGTATTGTTAGCATTTTCCTTAGAAACCCCATTTCGACTGTCATTAGATGTGTTTCAACTTGACTGTTTATTGTCCACGTTTCACATTCATACAACAGTTTGGGTTCTATATAGCACTTCAACACTCATTTAGTTGATATAAAGTTTGTTTCGTTAAGTTTTTTTTTTATTTGCAGTTAATAGGGTTTTACTAGTCTGTATGTCTCCCATCTTGCGAAAGGCTATATCTGCCATAGAGATTCTTGTTCTAATTTCTTCAATGCACCTTCTGTCTGTTATGACTGTTCCTAGACCAGTGGTTCTCAACCTTTTTTGGCACGTGCCCCCCTTCGCCATATTTTCAGAACGTCATCCCCCCCCCCCCTTTCTTATTTCCTACTTAAAAATCCCCCCTCCTGCACCTACGCAGTATACGTAATACTGGAAGCACAAACTAAAACAAGTCTAGACGTCCACATAAAATGTGATTTGTGGGCCTACTTACTTTATGAAACGAATTTTAGAAGGGTGAGACGTACAGAACCGTAAAGTATGAAGGGAAAAACAAGATCAAGTAATCGGTTCTTGTATTAACGCAATCTTGAAATAATCTTCATCCCCCCTGGAAACCCCAAAATTCCCCCCCCCCGGGGGGGGGGGGGGGGAATGCCCCACCGGTTGAGAACCACCGTCCTAGACTGTTGTAACGATTCAATTATGTAAGAATGTTCCCAATAACCTGCATGAAAGATTTCAAGCAGTTTTTCAAGGTGAGAAGATTGATTTCACCTCATCCGGCTTTATCCCATAGAGCTCCGTCTCTTTTCGCAGAGCGACCTGCTGAGAGCATCGCACATAGCACGAACTCCGTAGCTCTTGTGATGACCCCCCATGAAACTTAAATTAACTTCTGAACGGAATAGCGGAGTCCACAAACGAACCCAAGACCTCCCCGTTCACCAGAAGAAAATTTCCAGGTGCAGAAATTAACACTCACATTTCTGATTGATCAGTTGGTCGTGAATACTCCGGAATACTGTGAGTCTTACCTACTGTAGGTCCATTGCACTGTGGGTAGGAAGGATTGTATCAAGCAAACGAAATACAGGAAGATCTAAAGATAGAAGCCTGAGTGCAGTTGATAGGGGGCTGCGCTGATAATGTCAAAAGAGCGATCGGACGAGGGTTCTATTTTTGCATAACGAAGACACAAACAATAGATTGCACGATTTATTGCCTGGCATATTTCGCTGCATCTCGTCAGGTACATACTGCAGAAATCACACAACTTACGTGAAATTAACTAGATAAATCCTTCAAGTTGAAATATACACATATTCGCACAGTAATGTCGATTGTCTACCACGGTAATTTTAAGCTGACTAACATGTCTTTCTGTTTACACAATTCTGGCTTGCGTTGATAGATCATAATTGCTTCTGCAAATTTTAACAAGCGAGTATTTTGTGTTCTAAACAACACGCGAAATGCAGTGTCTCTGGACACAACATGGCGACTGGCGACAATGTGCCTGCCGATTGAAGACGCCGGGAGCTTCCGGTGTGTCGGCTCCTCGTGGCTATCATCTCCTGTGTGTTGTATCTTGTTGACCCATTGAGGTATGTGTTCTGACACCCGTTTGTTAAGCTGTCTCTCCGTTCGACCAATGTAAACGGCCTGGCATCTACATGTGAATTGGTAAATACAATTGTTTGTGGCGTACAGAGGAACAGGCTCTTTGACTGTTGGTGTAGGAATGGGTACGGTTTTACATGGTTTTTACGGTTTTTTACGGTTTTTACATTTCACGTAAGTTGTGTGATTTCTGCAGTATGTACCTGACGAGATGCAGCGAAATATGCCAGGCAATAAATCGTGCAATCTATTGTTTGTGTCTTCGTTATTCAAATTCACTACGGGAAAACATTGTTTTGAATTTCTATTTTTGCGTTTGTCATCCGCTAATAGTGGAAACGACTGGCCATACATTCTTCCGTGAATTCAGGACTACAAAATGTGATGCCCCTATCACGTAACTGGGCCATTACAGATTCCTGCTTCGGCTCTTGTTTTCTTTTTTGTTTAAACACGTGGAGAAGTGGGGACAGACACGAGTGATGTACCCAGAAATAATGTATACTTCTGAATGTTTTTTTGTGTGTGCATATCTCTTAAAGGACGTTGCAGTCGACATCAGCATTTTTGGGCTGCTGTTGATGTACTAGGCAAGATTACGCTCAGTAGTTTGCCATTGCTTTCTGAGCGACCGGCTTACATACCCCGTAAGTTACCAACGCGGCGAGAACCGCTACCGATTCTCACGCTGGTTACGTTACTCACGAGAATATATGGGATAACGGAGAAAGGCGTTAACGCCTAGGCCAGGGAGGGCGATTCTGAATGTTGTACACAGTAATAATTTATACTTCTGATTGTTGCACACAATAACCATTCATAATAATAAATGAACAAACTAAACATTCAAACTTCTAAATGTTGAACAAACTTACCATTCATACTTTTAAATGTTGAACACACTTACCATTCATACTTCTAAATGTTGAACAAACTAACCATTCATACTTCTAAATGTTGAACACGCTTACCATTCATACTTCTAAATGTTGAACACACTTACCATTCATACTTCTAATTGTTGAACACACTTACCATTCATACTTCTAAATGTTGAACACACTTACCATTCATACTTCTAAATGTTGAACACACTTACCATTCATACTTCTAAATGTTGAACAAACTTATAATTCATACTTCTAAATGTTGAACACACTTACCATTCATATTTCTAAATGTTGAACACACTTACCATTCATACTTCTAAATGTTGAACACACTTACCATTCATACTTCTAAATGTTGAACACACTTACCATTCATACTTCTAAATGTTGAACAAACTTACAATTCATACTTCTAAATGTTGAACACACTTACCATTCATACTTCTAAATGTTGAACACACTTACCATTCATACTTCTAAATGTTGAACAAACTTACCATTCATACTTCTAAATGTTGAACAAACTTACCATTCATACTTCTAAATATTGAACAAACTTACCATTCATACTTCTAAATGTTGAACACACTTATAATTCATACTTCTAAATGTTGAACACACTTACCATTCATACTTCTAAATGTTGAACACACTTACCATTCATACTTCTAAATGTTGAACACACTTACCATTCATACTTCTAAATGTTGAACACACTTACCATTCATACTTCTAAATGTTGAACAAACTTATAATTCATACTTCTAAATGTTGAACAAACTTATAATTCATACTTCTAAATGTTGAACACACTTACCATTCATATTTCTAAATGTTGAACACACTTACCATTCATACTTCTAAATGTTGAACACACTTACCATTCATACTTCTAAATGTTGAACACACTTACCATTCATACTTCTAAATGTTGAACAAACTTACAATTCATACTTCTAAATGTTGAACACACTTACCATTCATACTTCTAAATGTTGAACACACTTACCATTCATACTTCTAAATGTTGAACAAACTTACCATTCATACTTCTAAATGTTGAACAAACTTACCATTCATACTTCTAAATGTTGAACAAACTTACCATTCATACTTCTAAATGTTGAACACACTTATAATTCATACTTCTAAATGTTGAACAAACTTACCATTCATACTTCTAAATGTTGAACAAACTTACCATTGATACTTCTAAATGTTGAACAAACTTACCATTCATACTTCTAAATGTTGAACACACTTACCTTTCATACTTCTAAATGTTGAACAAACTTATAATTCATACTTCTAAATGTTGAACAAACTTACCATTCATACTTCTAAATGTTGAACAAACTTATAATTCATACTTCTAAATGTTGAACAAACTTACCATTCATACTTTTAAATGTTGAACACACTTATCATTCATACTTTACTTCTAAATGTTGAACAAACTTACCATTCATACTTCTAAATGTTGAAAAACTTACTATTCATAATTCTAAATGTTGCACACATTTACCATTCATACATCTAAATGTTGAACACACTTACCATTCATACTTCTAAATGTTGAACACACTTACCATTCATACTTCTAAATGTTGAACAAACTTACCATTCATACATCTAAATGTTGAACAAACTTACCATTCATACTTCTAAATGTTGAACACACTTATAATTCATACTTCTAAATGTTGAACAAACATACCATTCATACTTTTAAATGTTGAACACACTTACCATTAATACTTCTAAATGTTGAACAAACTTATAATTCATACTTCTAAATGTTGAACAAACTTACCATTCATACTTTTAAATGTTGAACAAACTTATAATTCATACATCTAAATGTTGAACAAACTTACCATTCATACTTCTAAATGTTGAACAAACTTATAATTCATACTTCTAAATGTTGAACAAACTTACCATTCATACTTTTAAATGTTGAACAAACTTACCATTCATACTTCTAAATGTTGAACACACTTACCATTCATACTTCTAAATGTTGAAAAACTTACTATTCATAATTCTAAATGTTGCACACACTTACCATTCATACTTCTAAATGTTGAACACACTTACCATTCATACTTCTAAATGTTGAACACACTTACCATTCATACTTCTAAATGTTGAACAAACTTACCATTCATACTTCTAAATGTTGAACAAACTTACCATTCATACTTCTAAATGTTGAACAAACAATCATACTTCTAAATGTTGAACAAACTTACCATTCATACTTCTAAATGTTGAACAAACTTACCATTCATACTTCTAAATGTTGAACAAACTTACCATTCATACTTCTAAATGTTGAACACACTTACCATTCATACTTCTAAATGTTAACAACTTAAATTCATACTTCTAAATGTTGAACAAACTTACCATTCATATTTCTAAATGTTGAAAAACTTATAATTCATACTTCTAATTGTTGAACAACTTACCATTCATACTTCTAAATGTTGAACAAACTTACCATTCATACTTCTAAATGTTGAACAAACTTACCATTCATACTTCTAAATGTTGAACAAACTTACCATTCATACTTCTAAATGTTGAACAAACTTACCATTCATACTTCTAAATGTTGAACAAACTTACCATTCATACTTCTAAATGTTGAACAAACTTACCATTCATACTTCTAAATGTTGAACAACTTATAATTCATACTTCTAAATTGTTGAACAAACTTACCATTCATACTTCTAAATGTTGAACAACTTATAATTCAGTACTTCTAATTGTTGAACACTACTTACTTACCACTTCATTACTTCTAAATGTTGAACAAACTTACCATTCATACTTCTAAATGCTGAACAAACTTACCATTCATACTTCTAAATGTTGAACACACTTACCATTCATACTTCCAAATGTTGAACAAACTTACCATTCATACTTCTAAATGTTGAACAAACTTACCATTCATACTTCTAAATGTTGAACAAACTTAACATTCATACTTCTAAATGTTGAACACACTTACCATTCATACTTCTAAATGTTGAACACACTTACCATTCATATTTCTAAATGTTGAACACACTTACCATTCATACTTCTAAATGTTGAACACACTTACCATTCATACTTCTAAATGTTGAACACACTTACCATTCATACTTCTAAATGTTGAACAAACTTACCATTCATACTTTTAAATGTTGAACACACTTACCATTCATACTTCTAAATGTTGAACAAACTTATAATTCATACTTCTAAATGTTGAACAAACTTACCATTCATACTTTTAAATGTTGAACACACTTATCATTCATACTTTACTTCTAACTGTTGAACAAACTTAACATTCATACTTCTAAATGTTGAAAAACTTACTATTCATAATTCTAAATGTTGCACACACTTACCATTCATACTTCTAAATGTTGAACACACTTACCATTCATACTTCTAAATGTTGAACACACTTACCATTCATACTTCTAAATGTTGAACAAACTTACCATTCATACTTCTAAATGTCGAACACACTTACCATTCATACTTCTAAATGTTGAACACACTTATAATTCATACTTCTAAATGTTGAACAAACTTACCATTCATTCTTCTAAATGTAGAACAAACTTACCATTCATACTTCTAAATGTTGAACACACTTACCATTCATACTTCTAAATGTTGAACACACTTACCATTCATACTTCTAAATGTTGAACAAACTAACCATTCATACTTCTAAATGTTGAACAAACTTACCATTCATTCTTCTAAATGTAGAACAAACTTACCATTCATACTTCTAAATGTTGAACACACTTACCATTCATACTTCTAAATGTTGAACACACTTACCATTCATACTTCTAAATGTTGAACAAACTAACCATTCATACTTCTAAATGTTGAACAAACTAACCATTCATACTTCTAAATGTTGAACAAACTAACCATTCATACTTCTAAATGTTGAACAAACTAACCATTCAGACTTCTAAATGTTGAACAAACTAACCATTCATACTTCTAAATGTTGAACAAACTAACCATTCATACTTCTAAATGTTGAACAAACTAACCATTCATATTTCTAAATGTTAAACTAAGTAATTCAAACTTCTAAGTTTTGAATAAAATTACCATTCCATTCATCCTTATAAACGATGGGGAAAAAATCTTGCCATTCATGCATCTAAATGTTGAACAAACTAACCATGCATACTTCTAAACATTGAACACACTTACCATTGATACTTTTATATATTGAAGACACTTACCAATATCACCTCTATATATTGGACAAACTTACCAGTGATGCCATAAAACTGTGTCACTGTAAAGTGTTGATGAGCCGAGGCTTTAGATAAAGCAAAATCGCCAGCATCAAATGTCTTGGGAACCTCTGTGAACATCAAGTTGACAACACTGTTAATTGAATACACGCTTATTGTTTCATTGTAAAACAGTACAGGGACATTTCCCACATATTGGGGTATCTTGGGTATATGGTGCTATTTGTCACCAATAGGCATTCAATGGGTGATGTGGACAATACCCCCCCCCCCCCCCGACATCTTTACTTCCCACATTTCCTGGTGTCAAGTTTAGGCTAAGTCGACAGGGGAGCCCGGGTTCATTAAAAGCCTGTCGATTTGTATTTGAACATATGATCTCCGAACTTGCAGGCGAGCGTGCTTGTCGCTTCCGTGGCTCCCAGCGCTTAACTGGACCACCGGATAATCCGGGCAGTTGGGGCACGTTTGAATTTTTTTTTTTTTTTTTTGGTTGGTTCGCTGTCAACATCAGTATCTTTCAGCTGATTGTTAATTTCTTGGCAAGATTACGCTCAGTAGTTTGCCATTGCTTTCTGAGCGACCGGCTCACATATCCCGTAAGTTACCGACACAGAGAGAACCGCTACCAATTCTCGCGCACATCACGTTACTTAAGAGAGTATACGGGATTACGGAGAAAGTCGTGTAACCCCTAGACCAGAGAGACCGGCAGGTTTGAACTACAAAACACAAAAGGGGAGTATCATTCAAATGGTATAGGTTAAAACCACAAACTGTTTTTGTATTTTACCATAGCAGCGGAATTACGGCCTTCACATAAAAATGTCCAACCGATGCGAGATAGTTGTCTCCACAGCGTGGGCCTTTTGTTTTTTTTCGACCATATCCGAGAAGGGAAATGATCCGATCCACGACCCAGAGATAAAACGTAAACAATATCTCCGGGTACAACATGTACAGTGTGCTACAGGGACCCGTACAGGAAGGAAAGAATAGTACCACTGTCAGTTACCATGAATGTTTCAAGAGACGACTGAGGAGACTTGTTTCCTTGTCCTATAGAAATCTGTAGCTGCAAACTGCAAGCAGTCATGACTACAGAATGTTATGTTATATTATGTTATGCTATGTAATGCTATGTTGTGTTGTGCTATGTAATGTCATGTTGTGTTCTGTTATGTTATGTTATGTCATATAATGTTATGTTAAGTTATGTAGTGCTATGTAATGTTATGTTATGTTATGTAGTGCTATGTAATGTTATGGTATGTTATGTAGTGCTATGTAATGTTATGGTATGTTATGTAGTGCTATGTAATGTTATGGTATGTTATGTAGTGCTATGTAATGTTATGGTATGTTATGTAGTGCTATGTAATGTTATGGTATGTTATGTAGTGCTATGTAATGTTATGGTATGTTATGTAGTGCTATGTAATGTTATGGTATGTTATGTAGTGCTATGTAATGTTATGGTATGTTATGCTATGTTACGCTACGTTATGTAATGTTATGTAATGCTATGTAATGTTATGGTTTGTTATGCTACGTTGTGTAATGTTATGTTATTTTATGTTGTTGTGTTATGAAATGTAATGTTATGCAAGGCTATGCTATGTTATGTAATGTAATGTTATGTTTTGCTATGTTATGTTATATTATGCTATGCCATGTTATATTATGTTATGCTATGTAATGTTATGTTATGAATATTCTGTTATATTATGTTATGTTATGTAAAGTAATGTAATGTAATGAAATGTAATGTAATGCAAGGTTATGCTATATTATATAATGTAATGTTATGCTATGTAATGTTATGCTATGTAATGTTATGTTATGCTATGTAATGTTATGCTATGTAATGTTATGTTATGCTATGTCGAACGAGGTCACTGCACATTGGACATTCCCATGCGTGCTCAGTCTCCCGATAGAGCAGCCATCCCACAGTATTTCTGCTCACTGTTCCTATATGGACTTGTTTCTGATACCCCTCTCTGACCTTCGAAGGCGGAATTAATGTGCTTGACCAGGCCTCATCCCAGATACAGAATGTAAGGCTGGACATCTGTGCACTCCGGACATTTCCACACCTGCTCCAATCATGAACAGAACTACATAGGACTTGGCGTGGGCTGTCAGTTGGTGTTTCCATTGCGAGGCAAAATGCAGCCGATAAAGGAGGGAAAAAACTATGTAGTGTATAAAATGGAGAAGACTGACTTAGATGTAAGACGTCCGCCTCACGCTCGAGCAGATCTGGTTTAGTTCACGGTATGGACGGTAAAGCTTGTTTACAGAGAATAGAAAATTGAAGGTATACAGCATTCTGATTCTGGGGTATTGTATCGGACATCTGTTCTTTTCAGATACTGGCGACACTGGAGTAGCCGGATGCATGTTACACATCCCACGACAGTTGGAAATCGTTAAAAGCCAAACGGGCTGACGTAAAGGCCAAATGTTACATTTAGAAAACCCACACCAAAGAACTCAGTACTCCGGGGGAAAGGCCAGACAGACATATAATCAGGTTAGGTTTAGTGTAACTAACTGGCACCATTAGTATTGAGACACTTGGCTGGTTGTTGAAGATGAGGACGGAGCGCGTATGGAAATGTCAGAGTGCTGTGATGTCTGTTCTTAACTATATCTCAGCTTTACTCAACTCAACTCACATCATAAAATAGGGCTGTTTAGGAATTTTACTATCTTATCACACTTACCTTGCACAGCTGTAGATGACATCAGCTGAAAGGTTGGTGGGGGTGGGGGGACAGTAAAAGTAACGAAACAATTAATAATTAAGATCTGTAACTCTTTCAGTTTTGACAATTGTGATGTTAATAAATTCTTGTTCAGTCGGTCATTTAACTCTTTCAGTTTGAACAATTGACACTTTAACTGATTCAGTGCCGGAGGATAATATATCGTCAAATATGACCTCCCATTTGAACAGAAGGACGATATATCGCTACTATATGGTCATGGTGTTTTATGTTTTGTTTCGTGGTATCTTCAATGCTCTGTGGGTGGAAATATACATTAGAATACTTGTTCATATGAATGTGTGCAAAGAACCTACTTTTTCTTTGGTACTGAATCAGTTAATACATCCCGTTGTTGCATGCTTTCTGAGTCAGTTACAATCACGATGTGTGTGTGTATCGTATTCTCCATCCAGCGCAAAGCTGCACTGGCTGCCTCCACCTCCATTCTTAAGCTAGATGTTGTGGTATCATATGCCAGGCTCTCCTGCACCAAACGTCGACCATTAGCCTTTGCCAAGAAACCCCAGGCACGTCTACTACCTCTCAACACCGAACCATCTGTGTATATAATCACATCACCCGGGAGAGCATTATCCTGAATTAGTTGCTGGATTTCCACTTCCGTGGCCCCTGCTGGCCACTCCCTGCACTCCCGGCTCAATGTGATTATAACTCTGCACAAGTCTGACTGCTCGGCTGGTACTCTGACCCACTCCTCTCCTCGCCTGATGTTCTCCAAGGGGCGCACCTGTCTGATCGTATCCTCCGCCTGAGCCATCCATGATTTCCCTCTTATCAGTCGCTGGCCCATAACTGCGCCTAGCGCCTCATGCAACGGGTGATCTGTGTCAGCAGCTACTCTGAGGTATGCTTTCGCCTGCATCACCTTGAGCCTACCTGCAACAGTCGGCAAACCAAGGATATACCGCATACACACCACTGGGGTGTCTCTGGTGCATCCCAGAATGACCCGCATAACCTCGGTCTGTATGGGCTCCAATCTCATCAGCTGACTCTTTGAGACAGTGAGCAGTCCTAGTCCATAATCAATCGCTGAGAGGATCAAGTGCTGGTATAGTCTGAACAGCATTCTCTGCTCTATGTCCATTGCAGCCATAGTTTTAAGTGCAGTGAGTCCCTTTTGAGATCTTGTCACAACCGTCTCCACATGGTCCTTGAAGGACAGGCTCCTGTCAAATGTGATTCCCAGATACTTCAGTTTGTTCTCTCTGTTGACGCTTCCACCATCTATCGTGAGGCTTGGAACATCAGCTCTCACAATCCTGTTGTCCATAGAGCACCACAAAATAGCTGCCTTTTCCGGGTGGATGACAGCACCCATTTCAGTGCACCAGTCAATCACTTTGTCTACTGTCGGCTGTAACTCCTGGGCTGTTTGCTCCCTATCTCTCCCCTGCCTATATGCAAGAATATCATTTGCAAATGTTAGTATCATTCCAACCCCAGGTGCTTCTAGGTTTCCTATTTTGCTCGTATACACGTTACAGAGCACCGGTGAGATTGCGGATCCCTGTGGCAGTCCCGGGGTTAAAATATGTGGCTCTGAGGTCCATGCACCCAGGCGGAGAGCAATCTGACGAGAATGTAGGACGGCCGCTATCCAGTTCACTAACCAGGGATTGACCCCCTTCTCCATCAGAGCGGTCATCAAAATATCATATCGTACTCTATTGTATGCATCCTCGAGACAAGCAGATGCAGCCTGTGACACTGCCAGCTGAAGGGAATGACATACACACCTAACTAGTACCAGATGAGGAACTACGGATTTTAATTTTGTATATATTCCATTGTTTACAACTGTCATGACAGATGTATTGTCAGTGGAGAGTGCAACTAGTCTTTGCATCTCAAGTCCATTCTTGTTTAAACAATCTTTTAACGCATTGCATATTGCCTGCGCATTGCAGTCACTCACTTCATCTAAATCGTATTAAAGGGAGCTAAATTACTTGAATATTGCACGGTAACGTACTAAGACTGTTTTACTCCCTCGCTTCAGTTCAAATTTGGCTTTTTAGAGTCCCCAAAATGATTTTTTAAAGTAATTTTTACCCACCCAAAAAAGCACTAAAAGGCACCAAATAATTTTTGTGAAGCACTAAATTCACGCGGCCGCACTAAAAGCAATATTTTCGCACTAAATGACTTGAAAATGCACTAAATTTAGTGCGAAAAGCACTAAAATGGTAACACTGCCCATATATCGAGCTACTTTCTGGGGTGGAGTGTCTTACGGGTGGTAAATCCACATGTACGCTGCCTCGAGATTCTGGAGCCGAGGTCCGTGTGCTGGGATAGTTCGAGTCAATGCTCTCGTCAGGGTCTGGCTTAGGGGTTCCTGAGGGAGGCATGTTGTGGGTATGCGCCTAGCATCGGCTTGAGAGCTTCTGGTGATCATTTAAGGGGGAAACCTCTCACAGATGTGGTGTTGTGACTAAATTTCGACACATAACATGTAACTTTGTGTAACTATACACAAGTACAGAGGGGGCATAGACAAGTATACAGGGGGCATACACAAGTATAGAGGGGGCATACACAAATATACAGGGGGCATACACAAGTATAGAGGGGGCATACATAAGTATAGAGAGGGCATACACAAGTATACAGGGAGCATACACAAGTATACAGGAGGCATACACAAGTATACAGGGGGCATACACAAGTATACAGGGGGCATACACAAGTATACAGGGAGCATACACAAGTATACAGGGAGCATACACAAGTATACAGGGAGCATACACAAGTATACAGGGAGCATACACAAGTATACAGGGAGCATACACAAGTATACAGGGAGCATACACAAGTATACAGGGAGCATACACAAGTATACAGGGAGCATACACAAGTATACAGGGAGCATACACAAGTATACAGGGAGCATACACAAGTATACAGGGAGC
>JACEFZ010024059.1:0-37500 GCA_014155875.1 Cepaea nemoralis | reverse complement strand
TCTGGAAATTTGTTTATATTTCTCCGCTGCTATGTTGTTACTTTTATACTCGGTTAATTTGTATAAGTGATGGGAGAAAAGTGTTCGATTAATCGTTAAAAAAAATTATATATATATATATATATATATATTCGAAATGACACCTCGAAATAATGGCAGCGCCTCGCTAAACAGATACAAATACTTTGATGCACGACCAAAACATCATCAACATGGGTCAAGCTGATAGATGTGGGAGGCCAGGGTTCGCCATCTCACACGATCACCAGAGTCATGAACCAGGTCTGTGTTTTTGTCTCGATGATACCATGTACCCAGCCATCCAGTCATAAATCAGATCTGTGTTCTTGTCTCGATAATACCACACGTCCAGCCATCCAGATATGAACCAGGTCTGTGTTCTTGTCTCGATGATACCATACGTCCTGCCATCCAGTCATAAACCAGATATGTGTTCTTGTCTCGATGATACCACACGTCCAGCCATCCAGTCATAAACCAGATCTGTGTTCTTGTCTCGATGACACCACACGTCCAGCCATCCAGACATGAACCAGGTCTGTGTTCTTGTCTCGATGACACCACACGTCCAGCCATCCAGACATGAACCAGGTCTGTGTTCTTGTCTCGATGACACCACACGTCCAGCCATCCAGCCATAAACCAGATCTGTGTTCTTGTCTCGATGATACCACACGTCCAGCCATCCAGATATGAACCAGGTCTGTGTTCTTGTCTCGATGATACCACACGTCCAGCCATCCAGACATGAAACAGGTCTGTGTTCTTGTCTCGATGATACCACATGTCCACCCATCCAGTCATACACCAGATCTGTGTTCTTGTCTCGATGACACCACACGTCCAGCCATCCAGTCATAAACCAGGTCTGTGTTCTTGTCTCGATGATACCACACGTCCAGCCATCCAGACATGAACCAGGTCTGTGTTCTTGTCTCGATGACACCACACGTCCAGCCATCCAGTCATAAACCAGATCTGTGTTCTTGTCTCGATGACACCACACGTCCAGCCATCCAGTCATAAACCAGATCTGTGTTCTTGTCTCGATGACACCACACGTCCAGCCATCCAGACATGAACCAGATCTGTGTTCTTGTCTCGATGACACCACACGTCCAGCCATCCAGTCATAAACCAGATCTGTGTTCTTGTCTCGATGACACCACACGTCCAGCCATCCAGTCATAAACCATATCTGTGTTCTTGTCTCGATGACACCACACGTTCAGCCATCCAGACATGAACCAGGTCTCTGTTCTTGTCTCGATGATACCACACGTCCAGCCATCCAGACATGAACCAGATCTGTGTTCTTGTCTCGATGATACCACACGTCCTGCCATCCAGACATGAACCAGGTCTGTGTTCTTGTCTCGATGATACCACACGTCCAGCCATCCAGTCATAAACCAGATCTGTTTTCTTGTCTCGATGATACCACACGTCCAGCCATCCAGACACAAACCAGGTCTGTGTTCTTGTCTCGAAGATACCATGTACCCGGCCATCTAGTCATAAACCAGATCTGTGTTCTTGTCTCGATTAGACCACACGTCCAGCCATCCAGACATGAACCAGGTCTGTGTTCTTGTCTCGATGATACCACACGTCCAGCCATCCAGACATGAACCAGGTCTGTGTTCTTGTCTCGATGATACCACACGTCCAGCCATCCAGTCATAAACCAGATCTGTGTTCTTGTCTCAATGACACCACACGTCCAGCCATCCAGACATGAACCAGGTCTGTCTTCTTGTCTCGATGACACCACACGTCCAGCCATCCAGTCATAACCCAGATCTGTGTTCTTGTCTCGATGATACCACACGTCCAGCCATCCAGATATGAACCAGGTCTGTGTTCTTGTCTCGATGATACCACAAGTCCAGCCATCCAGACGTGAAACAGGTCTGTGTTCTTGTCTCGATGATACCACATGTCCAGCCATCCAGTCATAAACCAGATTTGTGTTCTTGTCTCGATGACACCACACGTCCAGCCATCCAGTCATAAACCAGATCTGTGTTCTTGTCTCGATGACACCACACGTCCAGCCATCCAGTCATAAACCAGATCTGTGTTCTTGTCTCGATGACACCACACGTCCAGCCATCCAGACATGAACCAGATCTGTGTTCTTGTCTCGATGATACCACACGTCCAGCCATCCAGTCATAAACCAGATCTGTGTTCTTGTCTCGATGACACCACACGTCCAGCCATCCAGACATGAACCAGGTCTGTCTTCTTGTCTCGATGACACCACACGTCCAGCCATCCAGTCATAACCCAGATCTGTGTTCTTGTCTCGATGATACCACACGTCCAGCCATCCAGATATGAACCAGGTCTGTGTTCTTGTTTCGATTACACCACACGTTCAGCCATCCAGACATGAACCAGGTCTGTGTTCTTGTCTCCATGATACCACACGTCCAGCCATCTAGACACGAACCAGGTCTGTGTTCTTGTCTCGATGATACTATGAACCCAGCCATCTAGTCATAAAATAGATCTGTGTTCTTGTCTCGATGACACCACACGTCCAGCCATCCAGACATGAACCTGGTGTGTGTTCTTGTCTCGATGATACCACACGTCCAGCCATCCAGACATGAATCAGGTCTGTGTTCTTGTCTCGATGATACCACACGTCCAGCCATCCAGACATGAACCAGGTCTGTGTTCTTGTCTCGATGATACCATGTACCCGGCCATCTAGTCATAAACCAGATCTGTGTTCTTGTCTCGATTAGACCACACGTCCAGCCATCCAGTCATAAACCAGATCTGTGTTCTTGTCTCGATGACACCACACGTCCAGCCATCCAGTCATAAACGAGATCTGTGTTCTTGTCTCGATGACACCACACGTCCAGCCATCCAGACATGAACCAGGTCTGTGTTCTTGTCTCGATGACACCACACGTCCAGCCATCCAGACATGAACCAGGTCTGTGTTCTTGTCTCGATGACACCACACGTCCAGCCATCCAGTCATAAACCAGATCTGTGTTCTTGTCTCGATGATACCACACGTCCAGCCATCCAGATATGAACCAGGTCTGTGTTCTTGTCTCGATGATACCACACGTCCAGCCATGCAGACATTAAACAGGTCTGTGTTCTTGTCTCGATGATACCACACGTCCAGCCATCCAGTCATAAACCAGATCTGTGTTTTTGTCTCGATGATACCACACGTCCAGCCATCCAGTCATAAACCAGATCTGTGTTCTTGTCTCGATGACACCACACGTCCAGCCATCCAGTCATAATCCAGATCTGTGTTCTTGTCTCGATGACACCACACGTCCAGCCATCCAGACATGAACCAGATCTGTGTGCTTGTCTCGATGACACCACACGTCCAGCCATCCAGTCATAAACCAGATCTGTGTTCTTGTCTCGATGACACCACACGTCCAGCCATCCAGTCATAAACCATATCTGTGTTCTTGTCTCGATGACACCACACGTCCAGCCATCCAGACATGAACCAGATCTATGTTCTTGTCTCGATGACACCACACGTCCAGCCATCCAGTCATAAACCAGATCTGTGTTCTTGTCTCGATGACACCACACGTCCAGCCATCCAGACATGAACCAGATCTGTGTTCTTGTCTCGATGACACCACACGTCCAGCCATGCAGACATGAACCAGGTGTGTGTTCTTGTCTCGATGATACCACACGTCCAGCCATCCAGACATGAATCAGGTCTGTGTTCTTGTTGTAGCAGTAAGTGTATATGGGGTAGGCAAAACTACAGCACGCTTGAGCATCAGCGTGGAATGGGAAGAAAGATGCTCAAGTCGTGACGTAGTTTGTTGTTAAGAATCAGTTAACATCTATGCCTGGGGAAGATTAGAGGAGTTGTGGGAGGTAAGGAAAGAGAGGGAATAGAGTAGGGGGATTGGGAGTAAAGACTTTTTAAGGGAAAAAGTCTTTAGAAAACATAGGAAGGTGTAGCAGTAAGTGTATATGGGGTGGGCAAAACTACAGCACGCTTGAGCATCAGCGTGGAATGGGAAGAAAGATGCTCAAGTCGTGACGTAGTTTGTTGTTAAGAATCAGTTAACATCTATGCCTAGAAGCGAGAAGACGCCATGTTGATCAAGCTGTCATCTATATGCAATAAAGATAATTTGTATTCGCCAAAGACTTGTTAGTCCTCTATACTTCACACCGTTATATTGTCTCGATGATACCACACGTCCAGCCATCCAGACATGAACCAGATCTGTGTTCTTGTCTCGATGATACCACACGTCCTGCCATTCAGACATGAACCAGGTCTGTGTTCTTGTCTCGATGATACCACACGTCCAGCCATCCAGTCATAAACCAGATCTGTGTTCTTGTCTCGATGACACCACACGTCCAGCCATCCAGACATGAACCAGGTCTGTCTTCTTGTCTCGATGATACAACACGTCTAGCCATCCAGACACGAACCAGGTCTGTGTTCTTGTCTCGAAGATACCATGTACCCGGCCATCTAGTCATAAACCAGATCTGTGTTCTTGTCTCGATTAGACCACACGTCCAGCCATCGAGACATAAACCAGGTCTGTGCTCTTGTCTCGATGATACCACACGTCCTGCCATCCAGACATGAACCAGGTCTGTGTTCTTGTCTCGATGATACTACACGTCCAGCCATCCAGACATGAACCAGGTCTGTGTTCTTGTCTCGATGATACCATTTACCCAGCCATCCAGTCAGTGGTCTCTTTGCCCTTGCCGAGCTATTTTCTCATCAATTTACCGGCGTCTGTGTCTTAGGGGCAGTGAACATTTTCACAATCCCGCATACTGGGTTCGAAATCGATTTAGACACAGGCCACCTTGCGTAGATTTTCAAAATGGTATGAGCGTAGGCCGTTCAGAAAGCAATAGCAAACTACTGCACATAAAATTGCCCAGAAAATCACAAAAGCCAAAAAATATTGGGTTGCTTGCGGCGATCTGAAAAGGACATACGTTTATTTTAACTTCTAGAACTAAAAGGTGTCTTCATTAGCCAGGCCTATCACCCACCCGCTTCACCACCCGCTACAACATCACCCACTTCTTCTCTATGGAAACGGCTAGATTCGAGTCCCTGTGTGGCCACTTTAGCTTTCAATTTATATATCTCTGGGTATTTTCTCTGTTACTATGAGTGCAAATCAATGCCGCAGAACTTACATCTCATGCTATTTCAACGAACGCAAGTTTCCCAACAAATGTTACCTTTAGAAGAAGTGTAGCTTGTTCTTTGTTGTAGGCACAACAGTACTGCGCCTCTCCTACTAATGTCTTGTTCAGTGTTTCCAAAAGAGCAGGCGTACTCCTATTGGCCAGGATGGCACAAGGTAAGCACCAATCACAACTCTTCTTCGTGCTGTGTGACTGTCATTTTCAACGAATCAGATATTAGAAGCTTAAATACGTATTTTGTACATTATGTTTCATTTACGAATAGACACTGGGTCTGAGTCTGTTGACAAAAAAATTCCCTAAAACTCTGGGAGGCATCATTACCAATCTAGAAATGTAATCCTCTGTCCTTGTGAATCATGACTTAGTTACATACTAAGACGCCTCTCCACAGATGTGAAGCTCCATATCGGTCTCGTCAACCCGGCCGATGTCTGGGCTCAGAGAAGGAAAAACAGCTCCAAATACAGTTTTATATCTGGCCGGGAGAGAAGTGTCTACACCAACATCACCCTACTCAATCGACCTGAATGGCAGAGCTGACTCCCAGGACATTTACTAGCCACTCAAACAAACAACCAATATACCAACCTGCCAATCAACCAACCTCCCGATCAATCAAACTTCTAAACAACCAATGAGTCAACATTTCCATCAACCAAACTTCTAAACAACCAACTAACCATTCTCAAACAAGCTAATCATCCAACGAATGGTGCCAGGTGAAATATCTCTTGGTGAATCTTTCAGTTACCGGTCCGGCAGCAATGAACTGGATACTGAAAACTCTAGGGAGGAGGTTCCCCAGTGTAGCTAACCAGCTCTCAACATGGACAAACTGCATTCACATCTCTGAACTTCTGCAAGAAGAGGCTGGGCATTTATGCGCTTGTCCCAAGCCTAATGACGTCGAGTCGTCACCAAAACAACAACAATTGCATATTCTTTCCAGGATGCTGCATTCAGCAACAACACTTACTTGTTGTCTGTGATTTACTAACCAATGTTAAGTTTTAGTAGTTTGCCATTACTTTCTGAACGAGAATCAACATTTAAATCGAGTGAAAGATGTAGAGAATGAACACATCGCTCCGCCACCATAAGTCCCTTAAATCATACACAGTACAGTAAAGGAGTCTTTCACATGTCTAGGAACGAATTGGTTATATTGTGCTAGCCCTGTATGTGTACAGACCACCCGACCCCTGATGGCTGATGTCAGCAATACCGCCTCGGCCGCCTTTACTTCACAGGAATCTCCCGGTACCCATTATAGGCTGAGTCGATCTGAGAGCTCAGGTAATGTTTTTTAATAAAAATTAGAGCTTGAACACATGACGGCTGGACAGTCAGGTAAGCATGCTAGCCACTACACTAGCGAGCTCCCGTGTACACTATATGATATTATGTTTATTGATAAGCCACAAAAAACACACTTTTGATATTTCAGAAGTTATTGCAATCCTACCTGGGCGATGTTAAGTTGATATCTCACATGTTATTGCAACCCTACCTGGGCGGTGTTAATTTGCTATCTCACAGTTAGTTAGTTAGTTAGTTAGTTAGTTAGTTAATTAATTAGTTAGTTAGTTAGTTAGTTAGTTAGTTAGTTAGTTAGTTAGTTAGTTAGTTAGTTAGTTAATTAGTTAGTTAGTTAGGTAGTTAGTTAGTTAGGTAGTTAGTTAGTTAGTTAGTTAGTTAGGTAGTTAGTTAGTTAGTTAGTTAGTTATTTAGTTAGTTAGTTAGTTAGTTAGTTAGTTAGTTAGTTAGTTAGTTAGTTAGTTAGTTAGTTAGTTAGTTAGTTAGTTAGTTAGTTAGTTAGTTAGTCGACAGATCGTCCTCATTGCACATCGAACCATTCAGTCTATAAGTGCTCGGATCCCCTCCTCAGCAAATCCCGCAGCGTGTAGCGGCTAGCAACACCAGGTCTGTGTTGGTTTATTAATCTTCTTTGGCTTCCTGCGTAGTGTTCTTGTTTGGCCACCCCTCTTTTAATTTGCTGTTCTAGCAGTCTGACCATGGTTGTAGATTCACTTGGTTCTCGCAAAAGTCTTACTTCTCGTAGAGCATTCAGAATGTCAGCCTGGTCCATGGCGCGTCCGCCCTCCGCTCATTTCCTTGTACTCCCGCATGCCCTGGCACGAAGATGAAACTAATCTTTGCCAGCCGAGACCGCTCCAGAGACAACAATTCTCTTCGGATCCGCCCCTTCCCCACCCCCCCCCCCCCCCGCCCATCTCTCTCCTCTGGAGCATGTTCATTGAGTCGCTAAGGAAACATGCCCTAGTGAATGTCTGTGTCTCGAGCCATGTTATTGCTTTACTTACTGCCATGACTTCCATAGTCAGGATACTTGTGGTCTCAGCCAAAAGCACCAGAGTCCTTCACAATTCTCCCTCCCGCCTGGGCCGTAAAGGCCCATAAGCTTCTCACATGTCGGACGACTGACCCATCTGTGTAAATGACAACATCACCGTCTAGCGAATTCTCGACAATCAAAGCTAGTACTTCCGCCTCCACAGCTGCCGGGTTTTCTTTTCTGCATTTTATGTCTAGTTGGATGCAAACTGAAAAGGATGTGCAGAAATCTGTTGGCACTTGTAACCACTCCTCGCCAGGTTCTAAGTCCTCAAGTGAACACACCTGTTGAAGAATGTCTTCGGCTTGACCCATCCACGACCATCCTCTTTTTAACCTGCTGCCTTTCATCTTCATAATTTCACTATGCAGTGGATGTTGTCTGTTTGCGTTAACTCTGAGTTAGGCGCGAGCTCTGCACACTTGTATTCTGTTTTCAATGGTTGGAAAATCAAGAAGGTAGCGCATCGCCCTGCATGCTTATCTCTTGTACATCCAAGAATAATGCTCATAGCTTCCATCTGTATCCTTTCCATCCTTTTATCTGCTTACGGCTGAAAGTCAGGATTGCCATCGCATACTCAAAAACAGACATGACCAGTCCTTCGTATAGAAGACATAGATGGCGCTGCTCACAGTTTGCTGCCGCCATCACCCGCATCGCAGCCAACCCCCGCTTGGCCTTTGTTATCAACTGGTCTATGTGCTCATTATAAGCAAGGCTTCGATCAAACCGTATCCCCAGGTAATCTAACAAGTTATCTCATAAGATAAGATTATATCTCACAAGTTATTTCAACCCTACCTGAGCGATGTTAAATTGATATTTCACAAATTATTGCAAACCAACTTGGTCGATGTTATGTTGATAATTCACAAGTTATTGAAAACCTACCTGGGCGGATATCTGCATTTGTCTGGACTTGGTGCTGACCATGGCCGCGCAGATAATGCTGATGATGATGATGACCACCGAAGAAATAATGACTAGAATGTCTTGGCTGAAACTTTAAAAGAATATATGGAAGGATGTGTCATTACAACCACCACTACTGCTGCTACTATTACTATTACAATATTTTTTTATTTTGGCCTGTCCAATTTATAGGACATTGCAGTCAACACCAGCATTTTTCAGCTGCTGTTGATGTCTTAGCAAGTTTTAAGTAGTTTGCCACTGATTTCTGAACGACCGGCTCACATACCTCCGTAAGTAACCAATGCGACGCGATTCGATGCCGAATCTCGCGCAGCTGTGTTTCGTATGTTTCGTAAGTATACGGGATTACGAACAGCGTCCTTAACTCCTTCGCCATGGAGACGGCTACATTAACCATGGATACTAAAACTACCACAATACTACCACTACTACCACAATACTACCACTACTACCACAATACTACCATTACTACCACTACTACCACAATAATATCACTACTACCAGTACTACCACAATACTACCACTACTACCACAATACTACCACTACTACCACAATACTACCACTACTACCACAATACTAAAACTACTACCACTACTACCACAATACTACCACTACTACCATTACTACCACAATACTACTACTACTACCGCAATACTACCACTACTACCATACTACCACAATTCTACCATTACTACCACTACAACCACAATACTACCACTACGACTACTACTACCACAATACTACAACTACTACAAAAATACTACCACAATACTACAAAACTAGAAGAATACTACCATTACTACCACTACTACCAGAATACTACCACTACTACCACAATACTACCACAACTACCACTACTACCACAATACTACCACTACTACCACAATACTACCACTACTACTACTACTACTACTACTACTACTACTACTACTACTCCTACTACTACTATTACTACTATCACAATACTACCACTACTACCACTACTACCACAATACTACCACTACTACCACAATACTACCACTACTACCACAATAGTACCACTAATACCACAATACTACCACTACTACCACAATACAACTACTACCACTACTACCACAATACTACAACTACACTACCACTACTACCACAATACTACAACTACACTACCACTACTACCACAATACTACCACTACTACCACAATACTACCACTACTACCACTACTACCACAATACTACCACTACTACCACAATACTACCACTACTACCACAATAAAACCACTACTACCACAATACTACCACTACTATCACAATACTACCACTACTACCACAATACTACCACTACTACAACTACAACTACAACTACTACTACTACTACTACTACTACTACTACTACCATTACTACCACTACTACCACTACTACTACTACTATTACTACTACCACTACTACTACTACTACTACTACTACTACTACTACTATCACTACCACAATACTATCACTACTACCATTACTACCACAATACTACCACTGCTACCACAATACTACCACTACTACCACAATACTGCCCCAATTACCACAATACTACCACTACCACGACTGCTACCACAATACTACCACTACTACCACAATACTACCACTACTTCCACAATACTACCACTACTACCACTACTAACACAATACTACCACTATTACCACAATACTACCACCACCACCACTGCTACCACAATACTATCACTACTACCATCACTACCACAATACTACCACTACTACCACAATACTACCACTACTACCACAATACTACCACTACTACCACAATACTACAACTACACTATCAGTACTACCACTACTACCACAATACTACCACTACTACCACAATACTACCACAACTACAACAATACTACCATAATACTACCACTACTACCACAATACTACCACTACTACAACTACTACTACCACTACTATTACTACTACCACTACTACTACTATTATTACTACTACTACTACTAACACTCCTACTACTGCTACCACTACCAATACTACTACTACTACTAGTACTACTACTACTACTACTACTACTACTACTACTACTACTACTACTACTACTACTACTACTACTACTACTACTACTACTACTACTACTACTACTACTACTACTATTACTACTACTACTACTACTACTACTACTACTACTACTACTACCACTACCACTACCACTACTACCACTACTTCTACTACCACTACTACTGCTACTACTACTACTGCTACTACTACTACTACCACTACTACTACTACTATTGCTACTACTACTACTACCACTACTACTACCACTACTACTGCTACTACTACTACTACTACTAATACTACTACTACTACTACTACTACTACCACTACTACTACTACCACTACTACTACTACTACTACTACTACTACTAATACTACTACTACTACTACTACCACCACTACTACTGCTACCACCACCACTACTACTACTACTACTACTACCACTACTACTACTACTACTACTACTACCTCTACTACTACTACTACCACTACTACCACCACCACTACTACTACTACTACTACTACTACCACCACCACTACTACTACCACTACTACTTCTACCCCTACTACTACTACTACTACCACTACTACTACTACTACTACTACTAATACTACTACCACTACTACTACTACTACTACTAATACTACTACTACTGCTACTCCTACTACTACCACAAATACCTACTACTACTACTACTACTACTACTACCACCACCACCACCATCATTACTACTACTACTACCACCACTACCACTACTACTACTACTACTACTACTACTACTACTACTGCTACTATTACTACTACTACTACTTCTGCTTTTGCTGCTGCTACAGCTGCTGCTACCAATACTATTACTACTACTATATCTACAACTACCACAACAGCAGCAAAAGCAACAACTACTAATACTACCTCTACTACTACTATAACCAATGCAGCTTCTACTACAAGTACCACTACAATTACTGCTACTATTACTGGTGCTGCTTCTACTACCACAACTTCTACTGCTTCTAGTACTTTTTCTGCCATTACGACTACTACTAATATTACCACTACTATTACTATTATTACTTCATTCTTCCTCTCCTCCTCCTCCTCCTTGGTCTTCTTCTGCTTTGTAGCGTCACAAAAAAGTTAAATATATTAATGTACATAAATTAGACTTAAACATTTCTGCTAGATCAATCGTCATTTATGAGGTCCTGATTAATAAATTATGGGAACTATGGAGAAAATTGTAAATGGATGTTATTACTAACACCATGTTTGTCTAACGTTCCCACCCTAGTTTAGTGGTAGCTGTAGGTAGTATGAGGATGATGGGACTGTCAGCGATGACTATGGCAGTAGTACCAGGATTTTGTTTATTTTCATTTCATTTGAACGTGGCATCCTGATTGCTGTTGTTGTGCGCCTTGTGGCTGGTTGTCTCTCCTTTCATCAACATTTTTTTTTGCTAGGGTAGACTGTGCTCTTGCCGGTCTTCCTGGGAAAGGGGTTAAGGACGTTGTTTGTACTCCCTAATACTCTCATACGAAACACAGCTGTGCGAGATTCGACAGCGGATCACATCGCGTTGGTTTCTTACGGAGGGTTTGTGAGCTGGTCGTTCAGAAAACAATGGCAAACTACTGAATGTAAAATTCCCAAGACATTAACAGCAGCTGAAAAATGCTGATATTGACTGCAATGTCCTGTAAAGGATATGCGGAAAAAAAAGACTGGTCTTAGTTTAAACAGTTCCGCTAAGCGAAGGACACGATCTAGACATTTTGCTGTCAGAAGTGATGAATGCTTGCGCTTTGGCAACGGATGGGAGTTTAGTTTAGTTTAGTTAAGTCGTGGGATCAACATCACGGCACACGGTTTAACCCATAAGTGCTCCGTTTTCCTCCTAACTCAAACCTGAGTCTGGAGAAACTCACCTCAATGCACGAACTCCGTTGCATCGGCGAGGATCCAGAAATACTTTGGGTAGATTTTTAACTCGAAATTTTGCCCGGGCAGCGCTATTAGGCTACACTTTTTTTCGATTTCCAACTGCCAAGGGATTTTTTACGTGCGCAACAATACACACGGGCGTCCGATCTCACTACCCAGAGACCAGGTAAAATTGTATTACTGGAAGTCCAGGTGGATTTTTAAAATAAATTCCAGTCCTTACCGGGGCCTGAACCCGGGACCTCCAGCACTCGAGGCGGACATCATACCTCGAGACCACTCAGCCCCCTGAGAGCTCATCCTCAACTCCCCCCCCCCCCCCCTTTTCCGGCTTTCAGGGGAATTGTAAATCTTTGATATTATAATAATGACAATGATGATCATAATGATAATCACAAAGATAGGTTTGGGTTTTATATATTTGTTTAGGTCACATAGTGTAAACCTGCTGTGGATATGTGAAGTGTTAGGACCATCATATATTTAGGTTTGATTGCCCGGGGGAATAGGTGGTCAGTCTCTCCGTCCAGTAACGAATGGCGACTGTAGGTATCGAACGATGGGTATGATGACGACGATAAATGACCTCTGGGATTATAATGATGATGTCCATAACAACGATGATGATGATGGCAATGATGATGATGATGATGATGATGATGATGATGATGATGATGATGATGATGATGATGATGATGATGATGATGATGATGATGATGATGATGATGATGATGATGATGATGATGATGATGATGATGATGATCACATTTTATTTCTTCTAGAACAGAAGCTTACCGGGATTTTACACACGCAGACATCTTTTCTCAACTATCTCTGGCTATGGAGAAATATCAGATGTGTGAATTCTTTTCAAGTGAACTCCTTGGATTTTACGAATCGACATTGACACGCTATAGTGACTTGATATGTTCCTGGAAGCTCACTGTCAGTAGCTTGAGATGATTAGACTTGCCTGGATAGTTCGCAATTAGACCCTGGACGCAGTTTTCCTGAAATCGGAAACGATAGTCAGATGTGTTATGTGTGGTATGGTCTAAGGTCTGCAATTGATAGTCCAATGTTTTAGAAATATGTTACATTCCATTAACGTGTTGTTGTAGTTATATCGTTGTTGTAAGTAAGTTCCGGTCGCCAATATGGCGGTTAGGCATTGAACCGTTGGGGCCTGTGGCATGTTTATGCTTGAGGCTACGGTTTGCAATCGCATTTTCCTCATGTTGGACTGGTAGTACATGGTTCTGTCGCCCTGCTACTGAGTGAGTACGTGGGCGACACTGTGCGCTGTGAAATTCGCGTGGAATGCTTTTACATCTGTCCTGTACAGTGACCTGCATGTTCGGAACAATGGCTACCGGCTGTTGCTGAATTGACTGATTTGCCTTTTTCGGTTCACGAGTGCATTTTTCAGGAGACTCCTGGGAGTCGGCGCTGAAGCTACGGAGTTCGTGCTTTATGCGACACTTTCGGCGGGTCGCCCTGCGGAAAAAGACCGAGCCATGTGAGAAAACCCGGGTCAATGAGATCTTTCTGGTGACTGCCGAGTCCATCGACGATGAACTGTGGTTTTCGTGGATGACTTTGTGTTGGCATTCTAGCGGCGGCATTATGCACAGTGTACGTGTGCAGGCTGTTGGATTGCCGAGACTCCTGTCTATTCCACTTTTCACATTGGACAGTGGGGAGCGTTTTGTGTGATATTCACTGGCACAGGAATGGAGCATAATGGGAACGACCCGTTGCCGTGAAATTGGAACCTCGACTAACTAACTAACTAAGTCAGTTGAGGTTATATCGCTGTTGTAAGTCAGTTGTGGTTATATCGTTGTTGTTAGTCAGTTGTGGTTATATCGTTGTTGTAAGTCAGTTAGTCAGTTGTGGTTACATCGTTGCTGTAAGTCAGTTGTGGTTATATCGTTGTTCTAAGTCAGGTGTAGTTATATCGTTGCTGTTAGTTCGGAGAGGCAGGTCAAGATATAACCGGTCATGATTCAGTACAGCCCACACGCAAAAGTTGGAGTAATCCTACGGGTGGTCATGTTAAGTCTATGGGTGGTCATGTTAAGTCTACGGGTGGTCATATTAAGTATACGGGTGGTAATGTTAAGTCTATGGGTGTCACAAAATGCGCCTGGAGAATTGCGAGCACGAGATGGGGACTGACCAGATACACGATTTCTCTCGGCCTGCAACACAGTTCACGATGTATACACCCACCCAGTAGTTTAAGGGAGATAATCCAAGTAATTTTACTCCTGACGGAGTAGAGGAATAGCCTACGGCCCCTGGATTCCGGAATGTTCTAGGTGATGACACCGGAAGTAGTTTCTTAACTGGGCAATCGCAGCAAGCAGCTGGGAGAACTGATGGTTGTCTGGGGCTGGCGAACGTCTGCGTGGCTGCAGTTTGTCAGAAGGAAGAAATGGTTCCCAATGTCAACATAGTTTAAAGACTGTAGACATAACGTTCACAAGTTGGACTGAGGTTCCATGCTTTTAACTGCATTGCCAACCGAAAAGGTAAGAATTCTATCATTCTTGAATTCAAATACCCGATGTGCAGATTGCATGCCACGACAGTTGCACTGTAGGTCAAGGTCGAGCCTGCAAGTTACATCGAAAACAGTCCTGTTGTTTGACCCCATTTCATCACGCCTGTTTAAATGACTAAAATTCTTGGCATGTTGCCAACAGTGCATTGCCGAGACAGGCCCAATGATGCACGACTTGTCTTACCTGCCAGAAGTTGTTTGAGGAGAAAATAGGCGCGGCTTGTTGGTGATTTGATGGCACTACTGGGCCGCCTTGGAACTCAGACGTAGTCGACAAAACAGGAAGTCGGTGACGGCGTAACTAAAACCCTATCGTGTAATATATCCTCCGACTCGGCCGGTCAAGACGAATCTAATGGGAATGTCCGCGGTCAAATCGACGGGCATTTGAGCGATCCCGCGCGTGTCGAAGTTCGCATCTTTTGTCAGGGCAGCTACTGGTTTTTTTCTTTGCCTTCCTCATACACATTATGTTCATGGTCTCCTTAAGGGAATACTGTTCTAATCTATAATGGGTTCCTGTGAGGAGAACAACAAGGGGAAAGGAGGACAAGAGATGCTACAGACATGTCTGATGATTGCAGGGGGGATGAACTGGGGGAAAGCATGACCACCTGGGAATGGTTGGAAGGGGGTTTTGCCAACGGCCCTCCTTCAGGGCCATCTTGCCTATGGGTACTGTAGACCTTCTAACCCTGTATGTCATTAGAAGACTTCCTATGGGGAACTGGGGCACAGACACTCATGACCACTTACCGTGGGTTCACTCTATCCCCATTCCAGGGAAACAGATGTTCTGTTCAACTGCTTTTCAGACCCCAGACCTTATTCTTTCTCTGACAATGAGGAATGGCCTGAAATTGAACCACCACCAATTTTAGGGATGTGATTCACTCTCTGAGCACCATGAGGATGCCTATTCCCATATGATGAGTCGTGGTCACGTGATTCTCACCGAGGGTTGCCTGTGTCATTTTGTTCCAGATTCTACCTTCCGGAGAGGAATGATGGACAGTCAGTAAAACCATCATTCTGTGCCAACATCAGCAGTCTGGACAAACCAGTCAACGTGAGGTGATCATACTGCCCACTACCCAGTCAGTCGTCTATACCCTCAGAGTAGGTCCAAGATGACTAAACAACAAGTTTAAGATATAAACAACGTCTGGGCAAGTATACTGTTCGTGTGATTGTCCGGATGTGCCACTCATTACCTATTCGACAACCACTCAACTATCTATGATATCATTCCACACTTCGATCACATGGATTATGGTCCTGATCATGAATATAGCCACAGACTGGACAATTGTAACTCTGGCAATGAACAATGTTCAATATATAAATTTAGCACTGGACAGTGTGCTTCGATGAACTTTAATTCAGGAACTGTGTTTCAATCAATATATTGTTGAGTTGGTGCCACTGTTGGTAAAGCAACGAACTTTCAGATTAAGTTAAACCTTTTATAGAGGCACCTACATGATCGGAGGAGGATGAAACTTCATGGTACTATTTGGACATATGCTCTGGAGTTCCACGGCCATTAGCCTGATCTGATGTCAACTCGGAGGAGGTGCTATCTGGTCGAAGACTGAGGACCTGCTGCGAGAGACACTAGCTAAGTACCATTCATGTGTGGTGTGAGGCGTTGGCATTGTACTATGAAGACATCTTTATCTGGCTGCCTCAGCTAACTATCTAGTAGCAACTAGCACACCAGACAGATCTGCACTACATCCACATTATCTTCACTTTCCTTTGTACAATACACTTTTGTTATTGAGTTTGTAGATACCGGAGTTGCATCATTTATTCAGGACGATGTTTGAAAGGGTAACATCCCTTGGTTGGTTGAGAGAGAGATATGTATCTGAGGACTGGTGGGGTCGCAGACTGAAAGTGTCCCAGTCCCAGAACTGAAGTCATCCCGAGATTTATACATATACATATATAAATAAATATAGAGATATATGTGTGAATAGATAATCATAATAAATGCGATAGCCTGTTCCCTTCACCCCAGGGAAGCTATATGACAATGGGTAGTCATGTTTCCTCCGCAGGTTTTGGTATTTCACTGTCAACAGACTCCCAGCCTTGGTGTAGTCCTCAAATACATAGTATCGGTGCCCTTCACAAACTGAATCACAGTAATATCATCTTCTTGTTGATTACTCTTTGGAGCGGAGTGCATCACACCAAGCTATGACCCTCATGGATCAGTGTGTCAAACTTCGGCATAATTTGTGTCATGTTTGCTTCCTCAAGATAGATCCCATCCAATAATAGGTTATAGGGCTCTACTTATCCGTGGATACGTTTGCGTTTCTAACTAATTTGCCCGGGCTGCGACATTACGGTCTAATCTGCCGTGGGACTCTGAACGTGCACACCTAGCACGAGTCACCTCTTGTGTTTCCCCGTTATCCGAGAAGGCTAGGATCCGACCTCACTACCCAAGAGATCAGGAGGCGCATGATATCATCAGATACTAGTGGTGCTTGGAAATCTAGTTACTTAGTTAGTCGACAGATCATCCTCATTGCAAATCGAACCATTCAGTCCATAAGTGCTCGGATCCTCTCCTCAGCAAATCCCGCAGCGTGTAGCGGCTAACGACACCAGTTCTGTGTTGGTTTATCAATCTTCTTTGGCTTCCTGCGTAGTGTTCTTGTTTGGCCACCCCTCATTTAATTTGCTGTTCTCGCAGTCTGGCCATGGTTGTAGATTCACAGTCATCACTTGGTTCACGCAAAAGTCTTACTTCTCGTAGAGCATTCAGAATGTCAGCCTGGTCCATGGCGTGTCCGCCCTCCACAATAGCCTCACCTGCGAGCTTGTCAGCCAGCTCATTTCCTTGTACTCCCGCATGCCCTGGCACGAAGATGAAACTAATCTTTTCCAGCCGAGACCGCTCCAGAGGCAGCAACCATTCTCTTCGGATTGACCCCTCCTCTATCCTCTTGATCATGTTCATTGAGTCGCTAAGGAAACATGCCCTAGTGAATGTCTGTGTCTCGAGCCATGTTATTGCTTTACTTACTGCCATGACTTCCATAGTCAGGCTACTTGTGGTTTCAGTGAAAGCACCAGACTCTTCCTTCACAATTCTCCCTCCGGCCCGAGCTGTAAAGGCCCATGAGCTTCTCACATGTCGGACGACCGACCCATCTGTGTAGATGACCGCATCACCGTCTAGCGAATTCTAGAAAATCAACGCTTGTACTTCAGCCTCCACAGCAGCCGGATTTTCTTGTCTGCATTTTCTATCTAGTTGGATGCAAACTGAAAAGGATGTGCAGAAATATGTTGGCACTTGCACCCACTCTTCGCCAGGTTCTAAGTCCTCAAGTGAACACACCTGTTGAAGAATGTCTTCGGCTTGACCCATCCACGACCGTCCTCTTTTTAACCTGCTGCCCTTCACCTTCATAATTTTACTATGCAGTGGATGTTGTGTGTTTGCGTTAACTCTGGGGTAGGCGCGTGCCCTGCAAACTTGTATTCTGTCCTCAATGGTTGGAAAATCAAGAAGGTAGCGCATCGCCCTGCATGCTGTATCTCTTGTACATCAAAGAATAATGCGCATAGCTTCATTTTGTATCCTTTCCATCTGATTACGGCTGAGAGTCAAGATTGCCATTGCATACTCCAAAACAGACATGACCAGCCCCTCGTACAGAAGACATAGATGGCGCTGCTCACAGTTTGCTGCCGCCATCACCCGCATCGCAGCCAAACCCCGCTTGGCCTTTGTTATCACCTGGTCTATGTGCTCATTATAAGCAAGGCTTCGATCAAACCGTATCCCCAGCTAATTCATTGCCTGCGTTCTTTCCACCGTCTCTGAACACAGCATTACAGTTGGTGTTGGAGTGTTGACAATATGATTATTCAACGAGAACCATGTCACTGTTGCCTTTGTTGGGTTGACCATTGCCCCAGCTTCCTCACACTAAGTACTTATGCGCTTGAGTTCGGTTTGTAGTTCCACAGCAGCCTCCTCTCTATCCTTACCCTGACGATACACTAAAACATCATCGGCATATGACAATGTCCTGCCAGGTCCAGTGATCTGCTTACTGGTGATTCTCACTGTGTAGGCGTTGAACAGTACCGGAGATAATGGTGATCCCTGTGGTAGGCCAGGATATATTTTTGTTGGTTCCGAAGTCCAACTGCCACATCTAAAAACTACTTTCCGTTGGAAGATGGCTGCAGCGATCCAACTACGGAGGAATGGACTTACTTTTAGTTCAAGAAGCTGAAGCATTAAAAAATCCAATGGTACTCTGTACTGATTTGATCATTCTTTTCTTTTGGTGGTATGTAACGGGCACATCAGGCTGTTCTTCTTTGACTCCTTCCTTAGCCAATTGATCAGCTCTGTCGTTTCCGGGTACCCCACAGTGGGATGGTATCCACTGTATGGTGACCTTGTGCTGACTGCTAAGTTCAGAAAGTAGTGTCCTTAGTACTGGCAATTTCCCAGACAGGAGCGCCTCGAGTAATGATTTTGCATCTGTCAGTAGCACCACAGGTTGTGTACCATTGCTGGTATTTAGTAATTTCTCTGTTGCTATCTTGATTGCCTCAATTTCAGCATCATAGTTATGGCAGTACTTTCCTGTCGGTACTCTGGCTGTGTCCCTAGTATTATTTGGGTATTCTATGTACATTCCCGCTCCTCCATTTCGAACAGCATTTTGTGCCGACCCATCTGTGTAGACTCGGATCCAGAGGTCCTGTGGGTATTCTTCATCAAGGAAGCTGAGAGTGGCTGTTCTGCGCTGCACACTGTTCTGTTCTTCCTTGTCAAATATTCCTCTCACTTTTGTCTGGATTTGTAATGATAGTCTATGCTCATCTTTCCATGGAGTTCGCTCTGGAATAGTTGTCAGGGGGATACGAACTGCCGGCAGATCGGTGGTTTCTCTGCAGAGTCGTTTGGCCTGGTGGATAAAACTACTTCTTTTCAACCGCCCCATAGCTAGGTTTTCAGATCTGTTCTTCATCGGGTGGGTTGGCAAGCTGAGGAACTTTTCTGCTTGTATTAGCGTTTTCGTATCTCTGCGCTCACTCAGTGCTTGTGTCCTCCCCATCTTCTCCATTTCCACTATAGGGGTTGATCTCATCCCTCCTGTGGTGACTCTAAGTGCTTGATTTTGCACCTTGCCCAGCTCTTGTAGTGTGGTTTGTTATGCTGAACACCACGCAGTTGACACATATTCCAGGTGTGGTCGTATGCTCTGTTGGTAAACTTTGCTAAGTATTTTCCCACTGGCTCCCCATGTGGTTCCACTTAGTTTTCTCAGGATGGCTATTTTCCTTCTGGCTTTTGCTACTGCTTTGTTAATGTGCTTTCTCCATGTCAGCCTGCCATCAAATGTTACTCCAGGGTATGTTGGTTCTTTATCGTCTCTTAGGGGTTATCCATTTATTTGGATGATCCCTGCCTTTTGTTTTGAAGAGAGGTTAAATAGAGGTCAACCCGGTTAACAAATGCCCGCAGAAGTCGGATGTGTCGGCCTAACGGCGCAAGAACGCAGCTCTGCTGTAAACAGGCACAACGCAATCACATCCGGAAAAAAAACTCCGGATGAACGCAGAAGAAGAGTGGTACTGCACTTGTCAGTTTTTATGCTGACACACCATCTATTTGCCCGTGAAACAAATGTATCTACAGCTCTTTGTAGTAATCTGATGGCCACTGATGCATGTTCATTTGTGCTCCATAAAACCAGGTCATCGGCGAACATTGCCGCTTTAACTCCATGCAGTAGATTAGCAACAAGATCATTGATGAAGATTAGAAAAAGTGTGGGGGACAAGACTCCGCCCTGGGGAACACCGTGACGCTAGTAGTACTTTCTTGCTCTTGAGTCCGTCTATCTGTACTCGGGCTCTTCTGTTGTGCAAGTATGCTTTCACCCATTGTACATTCTTCCATTGACTTTGCAGTTTCTCAGTTTCTTCATCAGACCTTCTTTCCAGACTTTGTCAAAGGCTTTCTTCAGATCTATCCATGCCGCAAGCACCAGCTTCTTCTCTTGGAATGCATCCTCAATTTCTTGAGAGAGGTAGGTTGTCTGATCTTCCGTAGACTAGCACTGCCTAAAGCCAGCCTGTTGTGGCACAAGGATGTTTTACTTTCGATGTACCACTGCAGTCTGTGATTGATGATGCGCTCCAGTGTTTTGCAGAGGCAGCTGGTGAGGCTAATTGGTCTGTAGCTAGAGGCAATGGAACCATCTTTCCCTGATTTTAGGAGGGGTATCATGATTGCTTCTCTCCAGGCTTGTGAACACTGCTAAGGTCCAACTGTTATTGAAGATCTGCAACAGCTTTGCTTTGGCCTCTGTTCCTGGGTTCCTGATCATTTCATTGGAGATACCATCAGCTCCTGGTGACTTTCTCATTTTCAGTTTTGATATGGCTAGCTCCAGTTCGCTGATTGTGATGGGTGCCTCCAGAACCTCATGTACTATTTCCTTCTGTCCTGTATGTTGTCATTTCTCTCGAATCTCTTGTTTCTCTGGACACATTTCGATATTGTTATCTTGTGTGAATGAGTCCGCAAAATGGTCAGTTTCTTGCTTGCCTGTTATGATGTTTCGGTCTTTATGTATTGCAATTTTTTATTTTTTTCCTGTGCCCTCATCGTTAAGTTGTTTTATCTTCTTCTTCTTCTTTGCGTTCATCCGGAGTGTTTTCTCAGATGTGATTGCGGAGAGTTGTTACGCACCCTTGGGTCAACTCTTCCGACTTCTGCGTGCATCTTTGACCAGGTTATCGTTCCTGGGAGACTTTCACTTTTGTGGTACTGTCTGCATCCCAGCTTGTCATGTTGGAACAGTCTCAGACTTCACGGTCATCCCTCAAGGGAAGGCAGTAGTAAGTGCCTGTGGGTGGTCACTTGGACAGTAGTAATTGATCAGACGTAGGTCTGTATTGTCTGTCTTAAGTTTAAGTGTCTGATACTCAGCCCCTTCCATGTAAACTTCAATTTCGGAAGCAGTGGTGTTGTTTTTAACAAGGAGCAGTATCCCACCCTTTCGCCTGTCCTTTCGGTCAGATCGGTAACATTGGTAGCCTCTGATTTTGAAGGCTATGTTTTCGTTGAGGTGATTTTCTTGCAAGCAACATACGCTTACTTTTACTTGGTCCAAAAATGTTTTTCTAGTTCTATTTTTTTTTTCTGACTCCCTCCGCATTCCAGTGCATTATTTTTAGTCTTTCTTTGTTATGGCCAGACGCTCTATTCTCAGGTCCCCTGGCTTCACATGACATCTGAGAAGGACCTCCAGCAGTTGTGGTTGGACCCTTTCAAGGCATAGGGCCCGGCACTGCACCTGCCTGGGTCTCCAAAGCAGGGCGAGCACCATATCATTTAGCAGTAGTCTACATATTTCATGGCGTAATTGCGTGGCATCCTGATTTATGTGGTGCACCTCCTGGCTGGTTGCCTCCATCTTCAGCACCTTTCCTTTGCTAGAGCAGACAGTGTTCTTACTCGGACTCGGGTTTAGATGTGTAGGCGCGCACACACGTTTCTGCGCATGCATCTATATGCATACACATCTAGAGCGTACTGGTTATTTTTCTGCGCCAGAGACTCGCCGCCGCCCCTTCTCCTGTCAGTTAAAACAGTTCCGCCACGTGAAGGCCAGGAGTTGGACTTTTGCTGCAGAGGTGATGAATGCACGAGCCATTGGGGTATTTATGCAAGGTTGGGCTCTCACCCCAACTCTGCGCCCCGGCTACATAACAGCAACATTTGGAACCGATGTCACCTCTAATCATCGCCTGACTTAGAAGACACAGGTTGTGAAAAATCGAAAAGGAGCAAGGCAAAGAATGGCAATCATGAAAAAGCTTGCTGGTGCAACACCTGGAGCAGATGAGAAAGTTATCAAGAAGTTATAGACTGGAAAAGTGAGGCAAGTACTGGAATACGATATTGCAGCTTGGGCAACAGCAGCTAAATCACACTTTAACAAAATAAAGGAATGCGGATCATAACAGGAGGCCTGAAGACAATGCCTAGGATAGAATAGGTAGTAAAGCCCAGCAACACGCTGAAAAACAGAAGATTGACAGACCACCCCATATTTCAGAGGTTCCCTGGTCTTAGAAAGGGAAAACCCGAAGTGAAACACTTTGTAGAATCTGCAAAAGGAAATATCAGCACAGATCCAATACTTGACATACCAATAACCAAACCCATTGACAGTGCACATGGGTTCCCAGCAACTACCTGAGATGATAGAAAACATTCCTGTTATTGAGAACATGAACCCTAAACAGAGAGAAGAAGAAGAAGAAGAAGAAGAAGAAGAAGAAGAAGAAGAAGAAGAAGAAGAAGAAGAAGAAGAAGAAGAAGAAGAAGAAGAAGAAGAAGAAGAAGAAGAAGAAGAAGAACGCACGTGTTCTGACACCGAGGTTAAATTTGCTTGGTGTTACTTTACACAGGTTTATATACTCACCTGGGTACAAGAATGCTTTTCACACCGACTTGAATTTAGAGACATTTCCCAGCACAAGCCAACTTCCGAACCTATATAATGCGTAAAGTAACATCATTTCTGGGAAAAGTCATTCTGACAGCCTGACTTGGATCGTTATTGCGGAATGTTCTAATATGACATATGCAATAACGGATATTCCCGTTTGCAAAAGGAAGAGAGTTTTTTCCTGTTAGCCTGACCGGGAGCACTGGATAATGTCATTTCGTGTGATTCTACGTCTTTGATGTCGTCAATCCATTTTCTTCTCGGGCCTCCTCTAGCTCTCGTATCAGAGCTTCATTTGCGTAGCTGCGCTGCTGGTATAATTGATGGTGTTGCATTCTAGCAAAGTGGCCGAACCATATGAACTTCTGTCGTTTAGCCTATTTGGCTCACAGGGTGTTAATCTCACTGTGTATGTCTGATAACAATAACATCATGTCTTACTCGGGCTCGAATAGTTAAGTTGGTAGCTCTTCTCAAGCGCCTCATCTCGCAGATGATAATTTGGATAATGCCAAAGTATGGCATTAGTAGCATAGCGTTGGTTTGAATATTCTATTTATTATCTGTCGTTTTGCGGGCATAACTAAGTCATGGGAAGTAAAACAGTGAAAGGACTTGTTTTCTTCTCCTGATTCTCATCCTCCTCTTCTTCTGCCCTATAGCTTTTTGCCGTGAAGAGTCGCAAAGGGGAGGTAGATGTAATGTTCTATGTTTCGCTTGTCCAAGCATCATATCTAATTTCTGCAATGTCTCTTTTAGTCCAACTAGAGGGGTCGTCCTCTCGCCCTGTTTCCCGACGTTCTCAAGAAGAACGCTTCAGCCGCTGTTTGATCTTGTTGCATTCTAACTAATTATCCAAACCATTAAATTCTTTGATGTTCAGTCATCGGTCTTATTCCTACACTTGTTCTTCGTTTCTCATTTGCCTCTCTATCTCTAAAAACTAAAAGTACTGGACAGTTGTGGTCATCATAACTCTAGGAAGGGAGAATCCCAACTGCACCTTCAAGAGGTAGAGGATGGGAAACATAAACACTGTAACAAACGCAGCCCTGGGGGACAGAGTATCCACTGGAATAAATGGGCACATCTGCAGCTGGGAAGAACAGAACACTCACTTGTTCTTACATTCGGACATGGCTGTCAAAGGAAGATGTAAAAGTCCCCCATGTGGATGTGGAAGGTAATAGAAAACCACCACATTATCTTCCCAAAGAACTCATGACTTTCTGCAAATGAGACTGAGAACAACATTAATGGCTTTCTTAAGACAGCCAAGTCCGGTAGGGACTGTCATGAGCCACATGTGACACCAGTCCGTCATCAAGTTACTAATGGTAATACTAAAATGAATAAATTTAAAATAGGAAAGTGGAATATGAGGACACTAGTTGAGTTAGGAAAGTTGGATGATATAATACTAGAAATGAAAAATATGAAAATGAATAATCTAGCCATTAGTGAGATGAGTTGGAAAGTATTTGGTAAACTAATAACTATTTTATGGGGGAAATAATAGCCAAATCAAATAATAATTACTGGTGAATTTAAGATAGTTATTATGGTCATAATCAAAGGCACACGAATAGATATAAATATTATACAAGTGCAAATACAGTACCAACAACAAGCAGTACTGATGAAGAAATACAACAATCAAATTGAATCAAATCACAAGACATAAAATTTATATTTTGAGATTTTATTGCAAAAGTATGAAGTAGTGAGAGCTAAGCTTTAGAAGCAAGAAATGAAAGAGGAGAAACACTGATAGAATGGCCAAACAAAAATGATATGTAATTGGAAACACATGGTTTAAAACACCATAAAAGAGGACTTTACACATGGGAAAAGCCCCGAAAATACTAACCAAATTGACTACCAACTTATAAATACAAGCTTTAGAAATGTGTTGATAAATGTTAAGACAAATAAAAGTAAGATTGAAGACGGGAGACAAAAGGCTAAGAATACGAGATTTAATAAAGATGTCCTATGGGCAGATACAGAAATTCAAAAACAAAACAGAGTGACTGTGAAAAATGGGTACAATGCAATAGTTAAAATAAGAGGATAAATGAACAATGGAACATTTATTTATTTACTTTTATTTTCAATATCCTGTTTAACCCTCCTGGTTTATAGTGATATATATTATATGCTGTACATTGTTTAGCATTCTTTTTATGTATAATTTTCTATAGATATTGTTTTTCAACATAAGTTATATTGATCTCCATGGCGAAGGAGTTACAGACAGTTCGTAATCTCACATACCCGCGTTCGAAACACAGCTGTAGGTGATTTGGCATTTGTAGACGTTGGTTTTTTAATTAAATGGCATGGGTGCCAGTTGTTCAGAAATCAATGGCCAACTACTGAACGTAAACTTGCCCAGGAACAACGAACAGCCAAAGAATGCTGGGATTGACTGCTACATCCTCCAAAGCAGTGATTCTCAACCTTTTTTGGCCCACGCCCCCCTTCACCATATGTTTATAATGTCATTCCTCCCCTTTCGTATTTCCTCCCTGTAAATTTCCCCCTCCCCTCACCCTGCCCCTACATAGTATATGTAAAAATGGAAGCTAACTTTAGTAACACATACTAGAATAAGTTTAGCGTCTACATAAAACGTGATTTGTGGGTCTACATACATTATAAGACAAATATCAGAAGGGCGAGTAAAGTATGGAGGGAAAAACAATATCAAGTAATCAGTTCTTGTATTAACGTGATCTTGAAATAATCTTAATTTCCCCCCCCCCCCCATCCCCCGGAAACCCTAAAATTCCCCCTAGGGGGGAATTCCCCACCAGTTGAGAACCACTGCTCTAAAGGATATGCAACTAACTTTTTTAAAATGAAGATCTATGAAATATGTATAATGAGCCTCTGTCTACCATAAGGTTTATACCGATTAAAAATATATTACGTAAGTTAAACATTGATTTTGTAAAATATAATTAAACATAGATATTATTTTTCAACATATGTTATATTAATTTATAAAGTATGTTGAATGAAGTTCTGACTATCATATAGTTGTGCATTTTTTTTTAACCAATTGCCATATGTCATGGATAGTTAAGTATTCATGTTTTATATAATATTATTAGTATTTAGAATATATGTATAAAGAGCTTCTGTCTATTATATAGTTAAGACTGTTTATACTAAAATATCATGTAGTCAAGCATACATTTGTATATAATTTTGCAGACATTATTTTTCAATGTTTGTTATATTAATCTATAATGTATGTCTAATGAAGTTTAGTCAATCAAACAGTTGCGAGAGTTCATGCTGACCATCATCTTCCATGATCTGTGAAGAATTTTTATCTTTGAAAAAATTTCATATTGCACTTCCCACACGTCATTTCCTACATAGGGGTTTTAGTTCTATTCAATACAGCTTAACCTTTCCCTCATCCCTCTGGAGACATTTATCCACACCAGGGTTTCTACTGACAAGGGACAGGTTTCAATGGGATACATATTCTGTTAGTCGTTGACTGTGCATTACATATTTCTTACACTGTAGTAAGTAGTGAGCACTATTATTCTTTTTCTGATATAATTCAGAGGCCCATCCAAGCTTTAGTCTCCGTTACATAAAAAATTAAGTTCATCTGCTATCTGACACTTTCTTGTTGCAGCAATGAACAATTTATAAGCATGTCTTCCCCTCAAGCTTTTGTCCCACACTGTAGTCCATTCCACTATTATACTGTTCTTAATTGCTGATTTTATTACATCTTTACTCATGTTCACACAAATATGGTTACAATTAGCTCTAGTTTTTTTTAGCTTCCCTGTCCGCCATTTCATTGCCATATATTTCTACATGTACAGGAATCCATGAGATCAAAACTGAGCGTCCTCTTGTCTATAATTGTGTGGTGGCTAGGAACATCTCTTGTGCTCAGTCTGTCTACTACAAATCCTTGCACAGTGCAGACCTGATAAGGAGAACTCACTAGGGACGCAAGAAATAGTTCTTCTTATCAGAAACTCCTCTTATAAGAGTTAAAGAATGTGATAATGCATTTACAACATTGAATATAATAATGAATTAGCGTTGAATACGACAGATGTATGACACAGAAAATACGTAAAGCACCAAAAGTGTTAATGTACAAAGTTGGCACATATATCTGGAGAATAATAACACTTTTTATACTTTGAAATGAAATAGCTGCAATTTTCCTCTGTATCTTAGTACCCTTACTTGTTTTGTTTTTTTTATATTTTTTAACGCTCGCTCGGTTTGAACTCAAGCAGTCATACACGCTACTTCTAGTAGTACTGGGCTGAATTTTGCGTGTGGATTAGCTTTCCCTATTAACAGTGTCCCTCACCATCAGGCAAACCCACTCTTACTTCAGAGGTGTTTTTAACGTCCCCAAGTCAAGAACGATATGTAAACATTTTAGTCCAACTGTCCGGTGTGGGGGGTGAACAACTTACCTCGGCATCAGCACACCAGATATTTAAGAACATGCTTTCTTATCCATTCGGCCATGCTGGCCTACACGTACTTGAGTAATAAAAATGTCTTTCCATGAGATTCCTTTAATTCACAGAAGTGATAAATCATCTTGGCATTGAACCTGTATCATATACTTGTGAGTTTCATCCATGTAATTTGAAACTTCCAACTGTCAAATAGTTTGTACTGTTAACCCACAGTCATCATTATCTCTAGCTTACATGATAAAGCACTCTTAAATAAATAAGTCTAATTTTCCTCACACCTTGGTACCTGAATTAATAAAATGTCTTTCCATGGCCTCTTTAAATCCAAGGAAATGAGAAATTAAATCATCTTGGCATCCAGCCTGCATTATATACATGTTAATTTTATCCATGCAATTTGAAACTTCCATTTGTGAAACAATTTGCACTGGCAACCCATAATCATCATCATCATCTCCACCTAGGTCAGGACTGGAAAGGACAGAAGATGAAACTGTTGGCATACACATCCCTAGAATATCAGCACTGGAAAGGCTAGCATAGTGGTTCTCAACCGGTGGGGAATTCCCCCCCCCCCAGGGGGTAATTTTGGGGTTTCCAGGGGGGGGGGGGGGGGGGGGGGGGAATGAAGATTATTTCAAGATCGCGTTAATACAAGAACCGATTACTTGATCTTGTTTTTCCTTTCATACTTTACGCTTCTGTACGCATCACCCTTCTGAAATTCATTTTATAACGTAAGTAGATCCGCAAATCACATTTTATGTCCATGTGTACACTTGTTTTAGTATGTGCTATTAAATTTAGCTTCAATTATTACGTATACTGTGTAGGGGCAGGGGGAAACTTTTAGGGAGGAAATACAAAAGGGGGGGAATGATGTCCTAAAAATATAGTGAGGAGGGGGGGGGGGGGGGGAATGACGTCCTAAAAAATATGGTGAAGGGGGGAACGGACCAAAAAAGGTTGAGAACCACTGGGCTAGCACTACATGTAGTAACAATATCATTGTCAATGTTGACAAAATGTTCTGCTGAAATGTTCAGTTCCTGATATAGTTGATGCAGCAAAGGTTCCACAGAAGTTTCAATTATAATTCTGCCATTACATTTTTGATACAACCATGTTTTCATCACTTGTATCATCTCAAACTTTAAAGCCTGCTTTTCGAAAACAGTTTGCAATTAGTCACAGGCAACACTTTACCCCATGTAGATTTCAACATAACAACAGCGTCTAGAAGGGTTATCTTGAAGTCGAATTAGTTAAATAGTTAGTGGCGGTTCCAACTTCACGGCAACAGGTCATCCCCATTATGCTCCGTTTATGTGCCAGTGAATATCACACAAAATGCTCATCACAGCCCAATGTGAAAAGTGGAAAAGACAGGAGTTTCGGCACACCAACAGCCCACACAAGTACACTGTGTATAATACCGCGGCCAGAATACCAACACAAAGGTCCTCCATGAAAAATACAATTCATCGTCGATGGAATCTGCAGTTACCAGAAAGACTTCACTGACCGGGGTTTTGTCCCATACGGCTCTGTCTCTTTCCACAGGGTGACCCGCCGATAGTGCCGCACAAAGCATAAACTCCATAGCTCCAGCGATGACCCATAGGAGTCTCTGAGAAAAATGCACTTGTGAACCGAAAAGGCAAACCAGTCAATTCAACAACAGCTGACCGCCATTGTTCTGAACCTGCAGATCACACCACAAACAACCGCGGACAGATGTAAAAGCATTCCACATGACATTCACAGCTCACAGTGTCACGCCACGCACTCCCTCAGTAGCAAGGCGACGGAACCATGCACTACCAGTCCAACATGAGGAAAATGCGAATGCAAACCGTAGCCACAAGCGTAAAAAATCCAGAGGCCTTAACAGTTTAAATGCCTATCCACCATGTTGGGGACCGGAAGATTATATGGTGAAGTCTTCAGCAACCAAGTCTGCATCAATGTGACCAACAAATGTGGACAACATTGCTGACCTATAATGAACCTTTAGATTTTGAATAACGACCTTGGTCACAACGCTGAAGCTTGGGTGTCACATCTGGTCGTAAAAATAAACATTCTGTTGCTTTTAGAATTTGAACATTTAGGTGAGCTGAACAGTTGTCAAGCACCAAAAGAACTTTGCAATGTTGACGTTCAATAGAAGGATCAAATTAAATGCATGTAGCCACTCGGAAAAAATGCCTGATGTCATCCGGGCTTTTGAATTAACTGCATAATCAACACACAATTTTTTCAAACCTTTAAAACAGCGTGGATTTTTGAATTTACTGATTACATGTAATAGCAATTTTTCTGAACCATCCATATTTGTACACAGAACAATTGTGATGATTCTTTCTTTCAATATGACACTTTTCGTTTCTGAAGGAAAAAGTCTTGTTAGGCAGCAATCTCCAAAACAATCAAGTTTCATCAGCATTAAACACATCGGCAGAATTATATTTACTCATGGCTGCTTTTAGCACCTCCTCCGTCCATGACTTGGCAGTCGTTTCAGTAACAGAATGCCTTTCCCCGCACATAGCTTTGTATGTAATATTGTACTGTTTTTTAAACCACTCTGCAACCTGAAAAGAACATTAAAAAATTACATTAATATAATGTTAATACTCTTTTGTAACAAATTTCTGCCTGCTAAATTGGTAAATGAAAAGTATAAATCAGAAGAAAAAAGCACCTAGAAAAAGATCAATATCATACACATACAGCTCAATGGCACAGTTTATTAATGTTATAATAACAAAAATACAGAAATGCACTGCATAAATATGTTCACTGAAATTGTTTTATCAAATTGGTACAAGCCAAAATGTTTATACACAAATCGCACTTAACTGTGAGACATGTGACAACTTAGTAAATTGAGGTATTGGGTTTGGTGAGCGCCGTCCAACATTCGGCACTAACAGAAAGCAGGTAATACAGTAGCTGAGTCATATCTGACTAAAACCTGACACCACATGTTTTCATAAATTCTATGAGGGTGTCATGATGGCTGTGTATAATGGCTGCCATGTGGAACATAGCATGGAGATGATTGCCCACATCTGATCTGTTGCTTCATCTGAAAGACAACTGCATTTTTATTTCTGCTTGCTCGCTTTGAACTCAAGCGTAGTCCATACACACTACTCTGGTAGCACTGGACTGAATTTGCATGTGGATTAGCTTTCCCTATTACTAATGTCTCTAGCCATCAGGTGAACCCACTCTGACTTCAGAGGTACTTGTAATTAATGTCCCCAAGTCAAAGATAAGAAGTCACCATTTTAGTCCAACTGTCCGGTGTAGGGGTTAAACCCCCTACCTCGGCATCAGCACACCGGATGTTTAAAAGCATGCGTTCTTATCCATTCGCCCATGGTGACCTCCTCAAAGACAACTAATATTTAAGGTCAGTGATTTCATCTTACCTATGCTTGTGGCCACTGAAACATGGACTTCATTGATGTGTGTTCCACCCTTGGTTGTAAAATCCCAGACTAATATAGCATGCACACAGTTATGCAGGATATGACCTAACTGTACCTCTGCAAGCACGCCTATTTCAATCGCCATCTGTGCCAGCACGCAGTCGATGTGAAAAGGTCCTATTAAAAAAAAAGTATACCCTATGTAATGTAACAAATAAGGCTCATTCCTTACGCTGACATTTTATAATAAAAAATTATAAATGCAATGAAACAAAACATCATACTTTCTTTTTCTGTTGGTTTTGATTACATATTACCTTGCTATCTTCCACTTTTTCTTCCATTATGTCAATTTCATTCTCATAGCGTGCTGCGGTTTCTCCGACACTTTCTTCGACTGTATGTAGTTCTTTTGCATGCAGTTGTTTCAGTCTTTGTTAATCTGTGTCTTTTTAAAGTCATCATGCCTCTCTTTCTGTAGTTTAAATGTAATTCTGATGGCTGAAACCATTTGAGTTTGCTGGTGATTGTTGCCAATATCTTGTAATTTTCTTTCAATCTGGTATCCAAGGTTGTTTTCAAGCAAATTTCTGTCTTCCGAGTCTAAATCTTGCCGATTTTTTTCACACCAAAGACAGCACACTCTTCCTTCAAATCTTCATATTTCAACTTCCAATGAACTGCTGACTATGTCTTTTTGATCGTCTCATTCAATTGTTTAACATAAAACTGGTGTCTTCCTTTAAGCCGGAGTTTTTGGAAGTTCTTGTACCAGCTCATGTAAACATTTGATCTCCTTTACCATACATTTGATCTTCTTTGCCATGTTCAAAATAGCCCGTTGCTTGTTGGCACAGTTTGCAGGCTTGTTTTGGTTTCTTTGGTGATGACAATCTCCAGGATGTGGAAAAAGAAAGTAAATTTACTGATGCAGAAGAATGTGTGAGTGTTGCAGTTTCTGAAGTGTCTGACTGTAACAATGTAATTAATGGTGGTGTGGAGGTTGTTTCGGGTGCTTTTCTGGTGATGTATGTCCAGGTGTGGCAGGCAGAGTCTTCAATAAAAATGACAGGCAATGGTTAAGAAGATATAGTGTAATAAGTGATGGCCATTCTTTTCTTAAATGACATTTTTTAAATTAATTTTTTAATTCATACAAATTATTACTAAGAGATCCTTCATGTAGATGCTAGCCTGGTTTATTCACATTAATAATATATAGCATTCTGCCTCATGCTTCGAAGGTTGTGGGTTCGATTCAGGACTACGTCTTTTGGTTCATGAGTGCATTTTTCTCGGAGACTCCTCAGGGTCATCCCTGAAGCTACGGAGTTCGTGGTTTGTGCGACGCTTTCAGCAAAGCCGCCCTGCAGAAAGAGACCAGGCCATATGGATAAAACCCGGTGCAATGAAGTCGATCCTCTCGACTTTTAAGATTTTTTTTTATTATTTGCATGAATGATACTCCCCACATCTCTCACCACATCAGGTACACCACAACCATCTCCTATCAACAGCCAAGCAATGTAGCCTTTTTGAATAGGGTATGAGAAACACTGACAGGTGTGCTCTGAGATGCATGGCAGTGCTCACTGCCTTGTTCAGTAAAACACCAAATTCTAAATATAAAAATGTATAATTTGGTGTACTATTCATGAAAAAGTATGTTACTATAATTGATGTAAAATTTGTGAACCATGTGACATAATTTAATTATTCTAATGTGTGTATATATATATATATATATATATATATATATATATATATATATATATATATATATATATATATATATATATATATATATGTGTGTGTACGTTAATGAAGAAAGATTAGAGGTGGTGGAAAAATTTGAATATCTTGGGTCACTGATTACCAAACATGGTGACACAATGAAAGAAATTAAAAGGTGAATGTCTATTGCTCTTCAAAGACTAAAATGACTGAATAAATTGTGGAGTGGGACAGATAGAACTAAAAAAATATTAGGTTTTTAAGAGCATGCATCTTTCCCAGTGCGATGTACGCCTGTAGAACCTGGACATTTACTAAACAAGCTAAACAGCGCATAAATGCCTTTGAATATAAATGTTATAGACGAGTTCTAAGAATATCTTGGATAAAGAAACGAACAAATGCATCCATACTTCAAGAGCTGAATATTGAAGACGGTTGTCCAATAAAGACGATAAAACAAAAAAAATTGAAATATTTTGGTCACTTAAAACGTCACGAAAGTTTGGTGAGAACAATAATGGAGGGGTATATGCCTGGGAAAAGAGGAAGAGGAAGGCCAAAGAGAAGATAGGTGCAGGATGTGGCGGATGATCTCCAAAAGGGTGTATTGGAAGAGGGACATCTTGCTTATGATGGAGAGGTTTCCGGAAGGTAACTTATGGGAGCGAGATTCTGCAAAGGACATGCTACTGAATGAATGAATAAGTTATTCTAAACACTCAGGAAATGTAGTCATGATTGATAAACTTTTAATTTATTCTGATTTTGAGGATTGCATAAAAATGTCTCCAACAGACACTATCATAAGACTTTTTTAAAAATTAGAGATGCAAAAATTAACTTAAAATTGATTGCAGATTTAAAACAAAATAATTTGTATAACAGTATTTTATTATTTAAATTTACATTGTACAACCACACGGAATGACACTATCCAGTGCCGTCCACCGGGCGCTGGAACGCAAATTATTCCTCCCCACGACGCTTGACGGCAGAAGTGGAAGATGATGATGATGATGAATTATTTATGTAAGTCTCTGCTGCTAAGGAAAAAAAACTACTACTAAGCAGGTTTATAAATACGTCTGAAAACTTGCTTTCAAAATTATTTTCAATCAAGTTAAATAGTGAAAACTTATACAAGCACAGATATACATTATTGCTATAAATTAAACTTATATTATTTTTTATTTTAGTGGTTAATTGCCAGTTCTAATAAAAAAAATTAATACAAGTATGTTATAGTATAGCAGCTGTGCCACCATTTTGGATTTTCCAATGATAAAACACTATCTTATGATTATGCTAAGAAATGTTTCCTGAGTCAAGTTGCAAACAGTTATTTTGAAACGCTTCAGATATATGTAAAACTGAATGCAAGAATGAATGCATCAAAATGTGCAGAAATGAATACATCACAAAGTCACATAAGACTCAGAATATATGAGTTTTTAAAAAAACCACTTACCATCTGCCAAAAAATTTGAATTACTTCCAACAATAAAAGAGCTTTTATTTGCAGATGATCAGTGCTTGTTTTACAGTGATATGGGCAGACTGCAAAATCATATTAATAAGCTGAGTTCAACATGCAGCAGATACAATACGCATATAAATACAAAGAAAACTGAAGTAATGCAGGCTAGCAAATCTCATGGTCCACTAAATACACAGATAAATAGTACATCTCTGAAATTAGTTAAAAGTAAAACATTTAAATAGCTAGGAAGTATAATCAAAGAGGATCACAGTATAGACAGAGAAATCATAATCAGATGGCAAAAAGCAAGGGTGCTTATATATCAACTATCACACATATTAGAACATCCAAATATACATATGTCCACAAAATGACATAATAAATAGCGTATTCACACCAGCCCTATGCTACCAATGTCAAACTTGGACATTATCCAAATCACACTTACGCAAAATCAACACCTGTGAGATGAGGTGCTTGAGACGAGCTGCCAACTTATCTGAGACCGAGTAAGAAATTATATTATCAGACAGACAGTGGGATCAACATCTGTTCTATGTAGCACCTCAACACTCTTTTTCTCATTGCAAATGACATGTTTTTATTGGTTAGTTCTTGAATAAGGCTGCCTTTGCCATAGCGATTCTTGTTCTAATCTCTTCAAGGCATCTCCCATCAGATGTTATGACTGCTCCGAGATAATTGTACTGATTGACTTATTTAAGAATATTCCCATTTTCTTGTAGTATTTACACTGTGGTATTTCCTTCTTCTTAGTGATGACCATAATCTATGTTTTCTTACAGTTTAATTCTTACCCAAGTTATTCACTGTGTGCAACAATCACATCTACTAAATGTTGCAGATCCTGCTCACTGTCTGCAATCAATACTGTATCGTCCGCATATCTAATGTTATTGATGTTATGTCCCCCAATGATGATTCCTTTCAAATCATCAACATTTCTGAAAATACTTTCACTGTACAGGGAAAACAAATCTGGAGACATTACACATCCCAGTCTCACACCTCTCTTAATATGCTGATATTGTCCTACTTCATTATCAATCTTCATGGCAGCTTGTTGTTCCCTATATATGGGTTTTTTTTAAATGAGTCTTTCCCATCAACTTGCAAATCTGCAAGCATCTCCATCATGTTGACATGTCTTACTTTATCGAAAGCCTTTGTGTAGTCAATAAAGCAAAAGGTAAATATACAAATAACAACTAAAGTATGAAACAGACAGGAGATATTTGTAGGTATTTTGATCATGATTTTCAAATTGTGTATTTACTAACGAGACCACCACATATAGATAGGCCTTGAAACAGCCTTATGCAGTACGTGGCACTTCCTTGAGTGAGAACAGCACCAGAGCACTATGTGTCTACTCTGCCATTATGGAAGCCTCCATGGATGGCAGGGAATGCTCATGGTCTGTCCCTACCTTCCCTTGAGGGTTGACCATGATGTCTCTGATCGTTCTAAATTGACCAGCTGGAATGTGGACGGCACCACAACAGTGAGAGTTGAATGTCCTTCAAAACACGCAGGAAGACTAACTCGGTCAACAAAAGCCTGCTGAAGTCGAATGTGTCGGCCTACAGGCGCAAAACTGGACACAAAGCAAATACGTCTGAAAAAACACTCTGGATGAACGAAGAAGAAGAAAAGAAGAAGAAGAAGAAGAAGAAGAAGAAGAAGAAGAAGAAGAGAAGAAGAAGAAGAAGAAGAAGAAGAAGAAACGAACCACATAGATATATTGTTGCGTCCAGGGCGGCAAGGCCTAACTTGACATGTTATCTATTTTTAATAGGATGTGCCGTGACATAAATAATAATTACAAATAGCCGCAAGTTGATTAATATTCATTAAATATCATGCGCAATGCTAATTATTGGCAAATAAATCTGGTAACATGTATATTTTATTATGCGGACTGGTAAAAACATTCCTATTTCGAAAGTATTTGCTGCGGCCTAATTAACGATTAAAAATAGCCGCCCATTTATATTAATGAAATATCATGTGAAATGTTTGTCATAAGTCTAAGAACAATTCATGGAAATGTACACATATTGCATTGCGACAGCTTTCTTTTGTTGAATAAATATCATGCAATAATGTAAGTAAATAAGTTTGTAACTGCTGCATAAATTAAGCAGTCATTTTCGCTAATAATTAATTTCTGATTCTGCTCTATAATTACACTATTCTGTATCTAAAAGTGAGCAATTAATAATTAAATACTTATTTTTTTAAACACCATAACTTGTTTCACAGTATTTTATTTACTGCTAAGAAAAAAAAAGTACTACTAACAGGTTTACAGACGGGTCTGAAAACTGACTTTCAAAATTATTTTCAATCCTGTAAATGCTGACAAATTATACAAGTACACAGATAAATTATGCTACAATGAAAAATTGTATTCTGTTTTAAATTTTTTAGTTAAAATTGCCAGTTCTAATTATAAATAATACATGTCCGCTATAGTAATTAAATTAGTATAGTATGGGTGCCGCCATTTTGAATTTTTTGTTGTGTTGCGTTATCCCATTTTCATGGTTGTACTAAACACTTTTTTTCCTGAACACGGTTAAAAGCGAGTATTGTTGAAACTCTTCAGATATATGTAAAAATGAACGCAGAATTCAAAATGCATTAAACAATAATGAGAGATAAAAGAAAAAGGATTAAAAACAAAATTCTTACTGTACCCAACAAATGTAAATAAGTTCACAAAAAAAAAAGAGA
>JACEFZ010024058.1:0-146248 GCA_014155875.1 Cepaea nemoralis | reverse complement strand
TCCCCCCCCCAAGCCGTAAATCAATTTGAGGTTTCTATTTTTCTTTTTATTAGTACCTTGTGCATTGGTTTTATAGCCTGCGATTCAGATTGTGTCCTAGCCCAAGCACCCATTGAAACAGGCAGGCTGTTGCGGATCAGCACCCAATGACCGGGGGCCGTCTAGCTTGAGGCGGGCGGTAGCTGATCAGTGACACCTGTAGATGTCTCCCACATCAGAGGCAACGCTTGGCGCCCCATGTCTACGCCAGTTGACAGGACTTATAACCCGTAACAGTTGCCTCTCGCTTTGATTCCGAAACCAGTTAAGACCAGGGATGGAATTATTGCCTCTCTATAGCACAAAGCCTGGGCTAAAATGTAGAGATCATGTGTTGCCCATGCAGCATGATCCCTCTCTCGGCCTGCTTAGTTCACTCCAGAAGAAAGGTAACACCTCTACATCTGGAACAAGACAAGCTGCAGAAGCTGCGGATCAGCAAAGCAATGCTCTAATTGTCCACCAGTCTCTGCCCTGCCATGACATTTTGTCTTTTTGACTTTTTGTCTATATATATATATGGAAAGTCATAAAAAAAGTAATTAGCGTTATATACTTTCTTCGTAAACTACACAAGCACTCAAGAAATAAGTGACATCACGTAGATATCACAGAAACAACCAACATCACACAGACATTCAAGAAACAACCAACATCACACAGACATTCAAGAAACAAACAACATCACACAGACATTCAAGAAACAACCAACATCACACAGACATTCAAGATACAACTAACAGCACACAGACATTCAAGAAGCAACCAACATCACACAGACATTCAAGAAACAAGTGACATCACGAAGACATTCAAGAAACAACCAACATAACACTGACAGTCAAGAAACAAGTGACATCACGAAGACATTCAAGAACCAACCAACATAGCACGGACAGTCAAGAAACAAGTGACATCATGAAGACATTCAAGAAACAACCAACATCACACTAACATTAGAGAAACAACCAACATCACACAGACATTCAAGGAACAACCAACATCACACAGACATTCAAGAAACAAGTGACATCACGAAGACATTCAAGAAACAACCAACATAACACTGACAGTCAAGAAACAAGTGACATCACGAAGACATTCAAGAACCAACCAACATAGCACGGACAGTCAAGAAACAAGTGACATCATGAAGACATTCAAGAAACAACCAACATCACACTAACATTCAAGAAACAACAAACATCACACAGACATTCAAGGAACAACCAACATCACACAGACATTCAAGAAACAAGTGACATCACGAAGACATTCAAGAAACAACCAACATAACACTGACAGTAAAGAAACAAGTGACATCACGAAAACATTCCTGGTGCTAGGAACAGTGTCATTTGATACAATATGGGGAGGGACAAGCCTTATCCTGGTGCACAGGAACAGTGTCATTTGATACAATATGGGGAGGAGACCAGCCTTATCCTGGTGCCAGGAACAGTGTAATTTGATACAATATGGGGAGGGACAAGCCCTTTTCCTGGTCCAGGGAAATGTCATTTGATACAATATGGGGAGGGACAAGCCTTATCCTGGGGCTAGGAACTGTCATTTGATACAATATAGGGAGGGACAAACCTTATCCTGGTGCTAGGAACTGTGCCATTTGATACAATATGGGAGGGACAAACCTTATCCTGGTGCTAGGAACTGTGTCATTTGATACAATATGGGGAGGGACAAGCCTTATCCTGGTGCCAGGAACTGTGTCATTTGATACAGTATGGAAGGGACAAGCCTTATCCTGGTGCGAGGAAGTGTGTCATTTGATACAGTATGGGGAGAGGACAAGCCTTATACTTATGCGAGGAACTGTGTCATTTGATACAGTATGGGGAGGGGACAAGCCTTATCCTGGTGCCAGGAACTGTGTCATTTGATACAATATGGGGAGGGACAAGCCTTATCCTGGTACCAGGAACTGTGTCATTTGATACAATATGGGGAAGGACAAGCCTAATCCTGATGCGAGGAACTGTGCCATTTGATACAATATGGGGAGGGGCAAGCCTTATCCTGGTGGCAGGAACTGTGTCATTTGATACAATATGGCAAGGGACAAGCCTTATCCTGGTGCGAGGAACTGTGTCATTAGATACAATACGGAGAGGGACAAGCCATATCCTGGTGACAGGAACTGTCTCATTTGATACAATATGGGGAAGGACAAGCCTTATCTTGGTGCCAGGAACTGTGTCATTTGATACAATATGGGGAGGGACAGGCCTTATCCTGGTGCTAGGAACTGTGTAATTTGATACAATATGGGGGAGGGACAAGCCATATCCTGGTGCCAGGAACTGTGTCATGTGATACAATATGGAGAGGGACAAGCCTTATCTTGGTGCACAGGAACTATGTCATTTGATACAATATGGGGAGGGACAAGCCTTATCTTGGTGCACAGGAACTATGTTTTTGGTACAATATGGGGACGGGACAAGCCTTATCCTGGTGCACAGGAACTATGTCATTTGATACAATATGGGGAGGGATAAGCCTTATCTTGGTGCACAGGAACTATGTCATTTGATACAATATGGGGAGGGACAAGCCTTATCCTGGTGCCAGGAACTGTGTCATTTGATACAATATGGGGAGGGACAAGCCTTATCCTAGTGCCAGGAACTGTGTCATTTGATACAATATAGGGAGAGACAAGCCTTATCCTGGTGCCAGGAACTGTGTCATTTGATACAATATGGGGAGGGACAAGCCTTATCCTGGTGCCAAGAACTGTGTAATTTGATACAATATGGGGAGGGACAAGCCTTATCCTGGTGCCAGGAACTGTGTCATTTCATACAATATGGGGACGGAACAAGCCTTATCCTGGTGCGAGGAAATGTGTCATTTCATACAATATGGGGAATGGACAAGCCTTATCCTGGTGCGAGGAAATGCAATCTAAAAACTAAATGGCAAAAAAAAAAAAAAAAAAACTAAACTGTCATGGCATGTTAGACCAGGCCCTACGGCTTTGTCGGCAGTTGGTCAAGAATGGATGCTCCGATAGACGGATAGGTAGAGTATTGCTTTGCTGATCCGACAGCTTCTGCGGGTCGTCTTGCTCCAGATGTATTGATGTTACCTTTCCTCTGGAGTAAACTAGTCAGGCCGAGAGAGTGATCGTGCTGCATGGGCAACACATGGTCTCTACAGTTCAGCCCAGGCTTTGCGCATGGAGAGGATATAATGCCTATCATAAAACCCATTTTAACAAACTATCGTCTGCCAAGACGGCAAGGAGCAAGTGCACTACCATTTGATAATTATAGTTCATTTTGGCACCTTGCCGTCTTGACAGACGATAGTTTGTGCTTTAAAAAGGCATAATAACTTATACCTGTGACTGATAAGGCCAATTCGCTATAGTCATAGTATGATTGTTAAATTAATCTAACAATTTGATAATCGTGGTATCAATATTAAACTAATCTAAGAACAAATTGATAATAATGATATCATTGTTTAAACTGAACAATTTAATAATGTGATAAGAAATACGATACAAATGATCAAATTAAAACTTTTATTTGAAATAACAAACATATTTATTTACGTTAGCATTTGTGTATCGTATAAATAACAGTTAATCATTGTATAAAATAAGTATATATTGTTATCAAGTAATTGCAAAGTCATCGTATAAAATAATTGTATAATGTTATCAAATAATCATAAAGAATTGTAACAGTTTTAGCATTCAACCAGTCATTTTCACAACTTTTCATCAGTTCTGAATTTGTGTTGGAATCACACGGCCGTATGTTGTGATATAATAGGAAACACATTGTCATGTCATGGTGTGATATTATATGAAACATATTGTCATGTCATGGTGTGATATTATATGAAACACATTGTCATATTGTGTTGTGACATTATATGAAACACATTGTCATATTGTGTTGTGACATTATATGAAACACATTGTCATATTGTGTTGTGACATTATATGAAACACATTGTCATATTGTGTTGTGACATTATATGAAACACATTGTCATATTGTGTTGTGACATTATATGAAACACATTGTCATGTCATGGTGTGATATTATATGAAACATATTGTCATGTCATGGTGTGATATTATATGAAACACATTGTCATATTGTGTTATGACATTATATGAAACACACTGTCATGTCATGATGTGATATTATATGAAACATATTGTCATGTCATGGTGTGATATTATATGAAACACATTGTCATGTCATGGTGTGATATTATATGAAACACATTGTCATGTCATGGTGTGATATTATATGAAACACATTGTCATATTATGATGTGACATTATAGTAAACACATTGTCATGTTATGTTGTGACATTATTACGAATTATCATGTTATGTTGTGACATTATTACGAATTGTCATGTTATGTTGTGATATTATTGCAAACGCATTGTCAATTGGAACCAGAACAAGAGGCGACCACGTAAAAGATGGAAAAAGGGAATAACAAAGTCTATGAGAATCTTGAAACCTGAAGCCCATAAACGGGTACTCTCCCGCTGTTTATACTTCACCTCAACACCGCAAGGTACAAGAGGAACATGATGAGATTGTTTGTTATGCTTGGTGATAACTTAAAATATCTGTAATGTTATGTTGTGACACATTTACAAACTAGCTGATCTGTTAAGTTGTGAATCTTTACAAACTAGCTCTTCTAATATGCTTTGTGACATCACTGGAGACACACTTACTTGCTATGTTTGAACAAATACACACGAATTGTTGTTATGTTGATACATCTTTACAAACTCATCTTAATCATGTGTCATGTGGATGTGCTTGGGCGGTCGTGTTTTACCATCGCATACGGTCATCAGAGTCAAGGATCAGCTATGTGTTCTATGTCATATGACCAACCCATCTAAATGTTTATTTCTATGCCATCCCCTGACTCTTTTCCCTTAAACCTTGCCAGTTGTCACCAAGTTTTCCAATCCATTCAATCGCTACAATGGAGAGCTAGTTGCCTTTTGTCTACGAGGCTACCAAATCCGTACTCTCAAAGCTTTATTTTGGAAACTATCAAATATGAGCACCAACAATAGATTGTTTTATTTGTGATAGTGCAATAAACACAGGGTTCCAAGTGACTCCTCACAATTATGCGCGCGCGCAGACGTGCGGTGTTTTTTTTTAAATGGACAAGCCTACAATGTATGGTTTATGCAAGGAGTTTGTTTTCTTTCTCTGGGAGATATAGGCCGCGTTTGAACAAACTATTCACTTGATATCTACATGCTGTGATTTAAGAGAAAAATATGAACACATCATTATTATCATCACCATCAATTTCCACTTGTGCCGTCAAGTTTCGAGGGGAGGAATAGTTGACATGCAAGCACCCGATGGGTGGTCCTAGATAGTGTCATTCCGTTAGATTGTACCATGTCTTTGATGTGGTCAATCCATTTTCAACTCGGGCGTCCTCTTGCTCTCATATCAAATCTTTGATACAGCGTCAATACTGGTAGTTGATGGTGGTGCATTCTAACGAGATGACCGAACCATTTTGATCTCCTGCCTTTCAATATATGTGGCACAAGGTGTTGATCCCACTGCCTGGTAACACCATTTCTTACTTGGTCTCGAATAGTAAAGTTGACAACTCTTCTCAAGCAGTGCATCTCGCAGGATTTTGTTTAAGTGTGATCTGGATAATGTCCAAGTTTGAAATTGGTAGTATAGTGTTGGTGCGAATATCTTGTTATTATCTGCCGTTTTGGGAACATAGGTATATTTGGAAGTGTCAGTATGGGTGATAGTTGATATATATATATATATATATATATCTATATATATATATATATATATATATATATATATATATATATATAATATATTATATCTATATATATATACATATATATATATATATATATATATATATATATATATATTATATATATATATATATATATATATATATAATATATACTCTGTCTCCCCAACCACAAACTCCCTCGGGTGTCATTACATGATAGCCCAGTGAGCATTCAAAGTGTGACGTCTGTAGGTTAAACCGTCAGAGGTCACACACAGACGCGCGCGCGCGCGCGCACACACACACACACACACACACACACAGAAAAGAGAGAGAGAGGAGAGAGAGAGAGAGAGAGAGGAGAGAGAAGAGGAGAGAGAGAGAGAGAGATGAGAGAGAGAAATACATTTGAATAGTAATGAAACATAAATTATTAGACCAACATTTTGTTTTCCAGTCAGACAAGAGATGTTAGTGTGAAAACCAGCAAATATGCCAATGTGTGCGTGTGTCTTCAATCTAAGACTGCGAAGCGTCTGGAATCGAATGCGTTTTGTGTGTGGCGGAGACACGCATGATAGAATTCAACATAAAACGTTGGCATGATATAATTTCATAGAGACTCGCACTGAGCAAATTCGACAAAGATATGAAAAGTTGAGAATTCGATAGTGATATGAAATGAGGAAATTTGAGAGACACATGAAATTATTGAATACGACAGAAACATGACTAGAGTGAATTAGACAGAAACCTTACATTAGCAAATTCGACAAACATGACATGAGATAATTCGACAGTTACATACCATGAGAGAACAGAAAACCTATCCTGCTGAATAAATTGATCAGTCGATGATAATTAAACTTAGTCATGAATTTCTGAAAATTGCTTGAGCACTAACGAACACACACACACACTTGTGCACTTATGTTTAATGTATAGAATACACGTACCACCTACAGGACTGAGAACTGACACAATTGTCACATGTGACATAACAACCGCAACCGAGTATACTAGTGCATAGTATGTGCTGACCAAGGAAGTCAATACAAATATGGTTTTGAAACTACTTTAGTTTAGTTTAGTCAACGGATCAACATCACGGCACACGGATGTAAACCAGAAGTGCTCCGTTCTACCCCTAACTCAAGCCTGAGTCAGGAGAATCTCAGCTCAGTACACGAACTCCGTAGCACCCGCGAGGATCCTGAAATACTTTGGGTAGATTTTTGACTCGACATGTTGATACCAGGGGAAATTTTGTTACTAAACCCGGGACCTCCAGCACTCGAAGGGGACACCATACCTCGAGACCACTCAGCCCCCCCTTCCTCCCCCCCACCATATGAAAACACCATATGGAGGGCAATGGCGGCTGCTGTTGAATTACTTCAAGCATTCTTTCCATGCGGGTCAAGGCTTGGTAAGCATGTATGTATTAGATCTAAAATTGCTACAATTATTGAAGTAGGATCATGCCATCTAAGTAACCTAGACAATTCTTAAGTGAGTAATCTGTAAAATAAAAACTAAAAAACACAACACTATTGTTATAGCACTTAGTAACATTGTACATGTGTGATGGTTGGAGTTTGATGACGGCTGAGCATGAGTTTGGGAAAATCACTCTTGTAAAGAGCATCTACACATATTCATTAAATAAATGACAATCACGATCGAAGACTAAATTCAGTAATTCAGTGCCCAACACGAAAGACCTGATGAAACCCACCTGAGGCTTTTTACGTTAAAATTCGTACATCACCTTGATATTTGGCTCACAACCAAAACAGCAGTCATATAGTAAACATTTTTTCAAACTTTTTGATAATTTTTGGAAAAATTTTTCATTTTTTTTTTTTTTTTTTTTTTACATGTTACATTTCCTCTCTCTCATCTTCTCTCTCTCTTCTTCTGGTCTCTTCCTGTCTCTCTTTTTCTACCCCTGTCTCAGTTTTCTCTGAGTGTGTTCACTCTTCTTTCACCTCTACAGCTTTTTCCCTGTTTTCTCTCTATACAAAGTCAGAATTCTTGTTTGCTCTCTTCTTTTTTCTGCTCTTCCTTCTCTTATCCCTTCTCTTTTTCTCTCTCTTCTCTCTCTCTCTCTCTCTCTCTCTTCTCTCTCTCTCTCTCTCTCTCTCTCTCTCTCGCTAACGTCGAGTGTGTCGGTCGAAAAGCACAAATACCCTAGCCTTGTTATAAACAGGCACCACACAGTCAGTATCATTTTCATAACTAACGAGGAAAAAGAAGACACATACGTAAAAGTGATAAAGTAAAGCATATGACAAAAATGTAACGAGACTTCTTGTCTTGGAAACGTCATGCTTCACTTGGTCTCATAACCTCGAATCTGCTCATTTAAGAGAGTTGTAGTACTTAATTAGTTTGGAAAAGACCTGCGTTGTTCCCTGGCTTAAGTAAAAGGTCGGTACGGTATATGTGCTGTGTCCAAGTTTGGTGGTCCTCCAGCTTGAGGGAGACATGTGTTTGCTGAGACGCACCGGGAACGGGGCTTTAGTGTATGTGGGAAGGTTATACAAACACGGTATAGCCACATATTCTGAGCTGTCCTTGTGTGGCCGATATGCAGGCAAATGCCGAGGCAGATTGTCATACATCGGTTGCGTTTCCTCACATTTGTGTTCTTCTGAGGATTGGTCATGTGATTTCCGGAACTGGGGTTTCTCCATTCATGGTCTCCAAGGACCACGTCTTCGTCAACTCTGGGATGCCGAATACTTTATCACCGGCCTTGAAGGCACTACGTTTGACTTCGAGCTCCAACTGTCTGACTGGCTTTTTGAATGATCTTCGCCACATGTGTGTTAACGTGTTGTCTCAATACCCTATTCGTTAGAATCGTCTGTAGGAACGCCTCTTCACTGGAGGTAAGCGGGGAAGACATTTCAATGTTGCTCTCAAGAAGATCCTGCAGAACGTCGTCAACAACCTCGTGAATGAAATCACATGTCTGAGAATGTGAAGTGCTGCTTTCAACAATAGTTTCAAAATGGCTGTAGAACTGTTGTTGGGTGAACGAGCTTCTGATAATGTCCGAGGTAATGGATGTATTCTGGGTTGGCTGGCTGGTAGTTTGTCAGAACGTAGTTAATGTATGCTTCCACTCCACCTTCAGTACCGTCGTGACCTATGACCTCATGGAATTTAATCGAAGCTGGTTCATCTGAAACTTCTTCTTCCTCTTGTACACTCTCGGCCTCGCTAGCTGCGTTGTTGGATGTGTTGGTGTGCAGTCCTGCACATGTGTCTGTGCTGTATGTCGCGGTATCTTCCTTCTGGGAATCACCGTTGTTTGACCCCGCCATTTTGAATCGACACGATCTTTGTGGACAAAACAAACTTGAATTGTCAATTAAATCTAAACAAGCATAAACAGCACAGACAGAGAAGTTAAACGGGTACATAACACCAGTAAATTATAAATACACAAAGGAATACCGCCTGTTAGAAGAAGATAGAACAATTTTCAGATCCCTCTGTCACTTCAATTGAACAAATACCCAGACTTTGAAGGAGATAAATGCATCACTTCTGTCAGAGGAAACTTGTATTTTTGACTGATGCTGATAACAGCGGCTGGCCGAGTGGCTAGAACGCCGGACTCTCATTCGGGAGACCCGGGTTCGATCCCTCGATAAGGTATGGGATTTGTTCTGCCGGGGGCAAAAAGAAAATTGTAACCTGCACAGTTCGCGGCGACTGCACAAGCCAGGTGGCCTTAATTCCTCAGGCTCAAAGACCCCTCTGCCATACACCGCAAGGTTCTATGTTGGCAGTAAATGACATTTGACAGTTTTGACAACTGATGAGGAGCAGGTCTTAGAATGCTATATGCACGAAACGACCAAGGTTCGAAGCCTAGGGTCGTCTGCTAAGTGACATGAATATTGCCCACCAATTCCCCCCTGCATACAGGCCTACACAGTATCATGGCCCTATGACATCACACAACAATAGCAGAAATCTGTTTCTGGATAATTTCTGTTAACGCCAAATTAGAACATATGATAGTAGATAGTAGTGGTTGGTTGAATTGTGCAGCTAAGGTTTGATACCCAACCTTCCATAATCAGCTCCTACGACATTATATGGTAGATGCCAGTGTTACCGTTGTCTATAGTATAAATGACAAACCCCACAAGCAGACAGGATAACAAAAGAATCACAGACTGGTGGACCCCCAACCGACAGACCCACCTGGATCAGGGCTCGTGAAACGTGAAGTGTTTGATGGCTAGGGACTGTTACCATCATCCTTATGTGCCATGCCGATAAGCGTGGGCGGTCATATTTCGTCAACTCAAACGATTTCCAAAGTCGTGGATCAGTTCCGTGTTCTTGTTTCTAACATGCCACGAGGCCAAGCAATCCAGGTATTTACTTCTATGCCTTCCCATTGTTCGTTTCTCCTCTATCTTGCCAGTTGTCACCAAATTCCCCTTATTTATTTCTTCTTATAACGTATCAAAACAGTTGTGACAGTCTACGTTTAATTTCTCTAATCAGTTCACGGTTCTTATTTGCCTCTTGTAGGATTTGCTCATTGGGATTTCTGTCTGTCCATGGTATTCCTTGTATGATCCTCAGAAACCACATCTCCACTGCCATCAGATGTTTTTCAGCTTGTCTGCTCATTGTCCACGCTTCACAACCCCACACAAGTGCAGGTCCTGTATAGCACTTCAACACACCCTTTTTTTTCTCATTGTGATTCCCTTGGTTATAGCTCTATCCTCCCCCCCCCCCCCCCCCCGTTATTTCACATTTAAGCATCCCCCCTCCCCCAATCAACTCACGCCAAGCTATTCTGTCCTCTGATATCCCATGAAACCCATTCATGTACTCTTCCTGGTATTCATACGTCTCTGGATCTCAAATATAGGTCACTTCTTCTAAACCTAACTGTAATTACGAACATATACATTCTGTTCTCGGTGGCTGAGGGCTTGCGAACGCGGTTTGTGAGCCCGTATACCCGGGTTCGAAACACAGCGGTGCTGGTTTTTTCGAAAATAGGTATAAGAGCCGGTCGTTCAGAAAGCAATGGCAAACTACTGAACGTAAAATTTGCCCAGGAATCACGAACAGCGAAAATGCTGGGGTTGACTGCTACGTCCTGTGAAGGACATGCAACCTAAGTTGTTTAAAAAAATATTCTGTAACCATCATCATTCTGCGACGGCATCGATGCCAAGTTGAATTGGCTACTGCCTTTCCCTTGGTCAACATCGGCGACGTGGAGAGGGGGAACTTGCTACTGGGCAACAGCTGGTTCTCAGATTTCCATTGCCCAGGCTTGTGCCTTGAAGAGGTCACTTCAGCACCGCGTAAAGCGGTGACATAACACGGGAAGCAGCATTTACCGGTTATAAGTCTTAATGCTCGATTGGCGTAGAGCAAGGAGCAAGGGTGGGAGAGATCATCGTATCTCACTAGACAGCTACCGCCCGCCTAAGCTGGGCATCCCCCTGTCAATAAGGTGTTGTCTCGCCACGGTTCATCTGCTCCTGAGGGTGTGTGGAGCTTAGGAGATAAGTCCTGACACATAGACCGTTATCTATACACCTAGCAACAAGAAGAAAACAAAATAACCGTCCCTAAGGCTGGAAACATGGAACGTAAGAACCATGACCTCTGGCATCTCAGACGATCTAAACAAGATTGTGGATGCCCGCAAAACTATAGTGATAAACAACGAACTACTCAGACTGGGGATAAACATTGTTGCCCTGCAAGAGACCAGACTCCAAGAATCTTGAAGCATCAAGGAGAGGGACTTCACTTTCTACTGGCATGGCAAGCCGTGTGGAGAGACCAGGGAGCATGGAGTTGGCTCCGCTATCAGAAACAAGCTGCTTAATTCCATCACACCACCAAGTGATGGCACTGAAAGAATACTGAAGCTCCAACTCCAGACAGAGGCAGGCCCAGTGTGTATTATAAGCGTTTACGCCCCAACACTAACTGCAGCATCAGAATCTAAAGACAAGATTTATGACGACCTTAGCAAAGAAGTCAGTGAAACACCAGAAAAACATCTTTTTATCCTGGGGGATTTCAATGCCAGGGCTGGCTCCGACCACAAATCATGGCCTTCATGTCTAGGACAGTTTGGCGTTGGGAAGATCAATGACAATGGACAACGTCTCTTGGAATTCTGTAGCCACCACAATCTGTGCGTGACCAACACCTTCTTTGACACGAAACCTCAACACAAGGTGTCATGGAGGCACCCCAGATCAAAGAACTGGCACCAACTCGACCTGGTGCTCACTAAACGCAGCAATCTCCGCAATGTACGGCTGACTCGCAGCTGTCATAGTGCTGACTGCGACACCGACCATTCACTCGTCTCCAGCAAGGTGAAGATAAAGCCCAAGATAATCTACAGAAGCAGAACAGAAGGAAGACCGCGCATCGACATCAGCGGCACCCAAAATAAAGAGAAGTTCAACAAATTCACCCAGGCTCTAGCGGATACTCTGCCTGGCCCCACAAACGGAAATTCCACCGTGAGATGGAGTCAGTTTCGCGACACCATCTACAATACAGCTCTATCAACATTTGACAAGAAGCAAACTAGGTCAACCGACTGGTTTGAAGCACACTCCGAAGAGATTCCCCCAGTCCTGGAGATAAAGAGACATGCATTCTCAGTGTATAAAACATCACCTTCAGAGAAAACACTGCAGGCATTGCGAACGGCCAGAAATAGAGTACAACAGATGGCAAGAATATGTGCGAACAGGTACTGGCTACAGCTCTCTGCTCAAATTCAAACTTGTGCAGACACTGGAAATATAAGAGGAATGTACGAGGGCATCAAGCAAGCTGTCGGTCCATCAAAAAATAAGATGGCCCCTTTACGACCAACAGAGGGGGTAATCATAAAAGATCGAGCGAAACAAATGGATCGCTGGGTAGAACACTACTCAGAGCTATACTCGGCGGGAAGCACTGTCGGAGAAGAAGCTCAGGAAGCCATCGATCAACAGTCAACCATGCATGCCCTGGATAACGAACCATGCCTCACAGAAATCAGCGAAGCACTAGACATTCTCAAATCCGGCATGGCACCAGGAAAAGATAGTATTCCACCTGAAATTTTAAAATGTAACAAAGAAACAATAATCCCAGAACTGTATGCAATATTTCAGTTCTGCTGAAAAGAAAAATCAGTACCACAAGATATGAAAGATGCAAACATCGTCAACCTTTATAAGCACAAAGGCGACAGAAGCGACTGCAACAACTATCGCGGCATTTCCCTACTAAGCGTTACAGGCAAAGGTTTTGCTCGAGTAATCCTTAAAAGGTTACACATTCTTGCTGAAAGAATCTACCCTGAATCGCAGTGCAGATTTAGGCCCAACAGGTCCACAATCGATATGATTTTCTCACTCCTGGCAGCTCCAAGAGAAGTTCAGAGAACAGAGGAAGCCATTATATATTTCCTTCATCGACCTCACAAAGGCAATAATTGACCTCGTGAGCAGAAACGGCTTTTTAAGGTCCTTGAAAAGATAGGATGTCCACCCGCCCTTCATTTCACGAAGACATGCAGGGGACCATTTTATTTGACGGCTCAACATCCCAGTCATTCAGCATCAGCAGTGGAGTAAAGCATGGCTGCGTGCTTGCTCCTACTCTTTTTGATATCTTCTTCGCCGTTCTCTTAAGGCAGGCATTTGGGACTGCCAGTGAATGAGCCATACAAGATCTGATGGCAAACTTTTTAACCCATCAAGACGCAAAGCAAAGACCAAAATAAGATCAAGATGCATAAGAGAACTACTGCTTTGCAGATGATGAGCACTGACTACTCATACAACAGAAGATCTCCAACGGCTCATAGAATTGAATTGAATTGAATTGATCTTTATTTTGAAAGGGTAACAAATTGGGCGCCTAGGCCCGTCTTACATTCGGCCCTTCCAATCACTCATCTTTCGTTCATCAACAGTGCATGATGCATTCACACAGGAAAAAAATACATTGTCAAATGAATGTTGTACGCATAATCAATGCATATTCTCATGTTATGTGACACATACCCCCTCTCGCACACACATCCCGCACCAACACACACACACACACACACACACACACACACACACATCCCTCACCTACTCACACATCACCCACCCATACTCGCATACCCCCCACCCACCACACATCCCCCACTCACCACACATCCCCCACTCATTCCTCCACCCACTCATAGATCCCGCCACCAACCCAGACATCTCGCACCCACCCACACACACATCTTTCACCCACCCATACGCATCTTTCCACACACTCACACATATCCCAATCCACTCAAGCTCACCCACACACACATGCTCCACTCACCCACACACCCTCCAACAACATACACATACCCCTCACGCACGCACATCCCGCACCAACACACACATATCTCTCACCACTCACACATCAACCACCCAAAAACAAACACATCTTTCCATCCACACACATACACATTTCCCCGCCCACCCATACATTTCACAACCACCCACACACCCCAGCAACCACACACACACATCCCCCACCGACACACATTCCCCCACCAACACACACATCTTCTACGCAAACACTCATCCCCCACCTACCAACACCCACATATCCCCCACCCGCCAACACCCACGCATGCCACTACCCACCAACACCCACGCAAACACACCAACCCAAACACACATCCTCCTCCCACACATACCTCACTCACCCACACGCCCCACCCATACTCACATCCATTCACCCACCAATATAGATCGTTTTGCAGCCGCCTGCAAAAACTGTGGGCTCACCATCGGCTAAATAAAACACAGATGATGGAACAAGATGCTGGTGCGCCTCCGTCAATCAAAATTTATAATTATGAATTAAAGGTCGTCCACGAGTTTGTGAATTTGGGGTAGACAATATCAGATAATATTTCATTAGAGACAGAAATCGACAGACGCATTGGAAAGGCAGCCACAACATTTTCCAGGCTAACTAAAAGAGTTTGGGAGAATAGTAGACTAAAAGAGTGTACAAAAGTTCAAGTATATAAAGCTTGTGTTGTTAGCACACTACTCTACGGGTCGGAATCCTGGACCTTGTACTTCCTCCTCAAGCAGAGACGCCTCCGGTGTCTGGGCCACATATCTCGAATGGAGGATGAACGTATTCCCAAAGATCTCCTATACGGAGAACTAGCCACAGGAAAGAGGCCAACCGGAAGAGCCCAATTGCGATATGTGTGTAAACAAGATATGAAAACCCTTGGCATAGTTCCAGACACGTGGGAAAGAGTTGCAACAGGCAGATGTTTCTGGAAAAGAGAATTACGAAACGGACTGATGCTCTTTGAGCGCAATCTGATCTAACAAACTGAAGATAGGTGGCACAGGCTCAAAACGCAGTCACTTACTGCGGGACCTGCCTAGTCTTACAGATGCGAAACTGTGACAGAGATTGTCACTCTCGCATTGGACCATACAGTCACCAGCGGTGCTGCCAGGTACCTCTCCAGCAGCACAACTCTATATTCCTTCAGGACTGAAAGAGGCCTACTACTACTACATCATTCATTGCCAAAAGATAGTGAATCATGGTTCTAACTTCACGCCAAAATGTAGCCCCATTATGCTCCGTTACTGTCCCAGTGAATATTACCCCAAATGCTCCTCAGTGCCCCATGTGAAAAGAGTAACAGACCGAAGTATTGACAAACCAACAGCCCACGCAAGTATACTATGCATAATGCCGCTGCCAGAATGCCAGCATAAAACCCGGGTAAAATATGTGGGACTTCCGTTATTTATTGTATAAATATCTTCGGTTTTAACTCTTAAATGACGTGCTTTCCTCGTGTGTGTTGCTAGAACAGTTTCTCTCATCGAGTGTCCCCGTGTATTGCTGCTATTAAATTAACAAATATAAGGTTTTTCGTGTACTGTATTCATCAAACAATAAATGGCTAGTCACATACTCCGATGCTTTAGCAATTATACATCTACAGCCATGGTTATGCAGACATAAATAATTCATTTTAATTCTACCTTACCACCGGGGTAACACATGCTCCAGATTCAAGTACCATCTCTGCCTATGTGTGTTATATATTTCAGCCAAAATATGGTTCACCTATTCTCTTCATGTGATATATAACGTTAGAGTATTTATGCCAGGCAACAAATTGTGCAATCTATTGTTCAGTCCTTCTTTGTTTCAATGTTCACATGCAGTTGCAGTTTACAGTTAGTGATTTCCACAAGCTGACACCAAAACTATGAACAAGTTATAAAGGACACGTGTGTAAAGTGCAGCCAAGGGGACAACAATACAAACGACTGTTTAACAGATTCAGTGCCAATCAAAATGTAGATTTGGACCAAGCAAACATGGATGTCGGAAAATGGGAAGTATCACAGTTATGACTTAAAAGTTACTAATATGGTAGCAGACCATAGATATTATAACGCTATGACAAAATTTCAGTGATTTTATAAGCCCACGGCAGATACAGGAAGTCGCTTAAGACGATTAATCATCCCATGGCAATTAATCAGTTACTCCTCATTTTGTTTGGAGCGTTTTCTCGTTTTGAACTCAAGCGTAATCCATATATGTGCTACTACTCCTAGTGGACTGGACCGATGATTGCGGGTTTGTTAGCTTTTCCTGATACCAGTGTCCCTCGCCACCAGTCGAACTCACTCCGAGTTCTGATTTACTTGTAATTTACGTCCCCAAATCAAGGACGAGAAGTAAACATTTGAGTCTATCTGACCTGTGTAGGGGTTGAACGCGTTACATTGACATCAGCAATTGCTCGCTGTAATTAAAGGCTTTCTCTCAAACCACAAATCTCCGGCATTTAAAGTTAAAACATAAATATCGATACGTAAAAATAGTTATTATTGTTAGAATAACTCCACATATTTATGTAACAGTGAGCAATGACCCTTAAATAAATACAACATCAGTTATTGGTAGAATAATAACTCCACACAAATGTTTATGTATTAAACCTCTGCCCGTCGATAAATACAACATCAGTTATTGTTAGAATAACTCCACACAAATGTTTAAATGTTAAACCTTGGTACATCGACAAATACAACATCAGTCATTGTTAGAATAATTCCACACAAATATTTATGAATTCAACCATCTACATCAATATACAAATAATATTATTAGAATACTGAAGTGCGAATTTCGAGAGGGTTGACTTCATTGCACATTATTTCAACTCATAAGGCTCGGTCTCTAAATGCAGGATGGCAGGCTGCTTTCCGCCATCCTCCCACAGATCACAAAATCCCTAGCTCCAGCGACAACCCTCAGGAGTCTTCGGAAAAATTGCACTAGTGGTCTGAACCTCGTGGTCCTGGGAGCGGTCCCACGACCTTCAAAGCGCGAGGGGGACGGGTTAACCACTTGGCCATGAGGACTTAGAATATTTACATTAAGTAATTTAATAGTGAACCTGGGCACATTGAGAAATACACCAGCAATTATTGTTAGAATAACTCCACACAACCACTAAAGGGGTCAACCAGCTGCATAGATAAATGGGAATGGGTTCGAAGACCGCGAGTGGAGTCTGTGAGGAGGTCAAGCCTAAAAAAAAACCAAAAATACATCCGGTCAATTGTTGTGCCAAGCCACGCGGGTGTCCGCTGAAATGGTTGTACCAGGCCACACGGGGGTATGCTGAAATGGTTGTACCAGGCAACACGGGTGTCAGCTGGGATGGTTGAACCATGCCACTCGGGTGTCAGCTGAGATGTTGTACCAGGCCATGTGGGTGTCAGCTGAGATGGTTGAACCATGCCACTCGGGTGTCAGCTGAGATGTTGTACCAGGCCATGTGGGTGTCAGCTGAGATGTTGTACCAGGCCATGTGGGTGTCAGCTGAAATGTTGTACCAGGCCATGTGGGTGAAAGCTGAGATGTTGTACCAGGCCATGTGGGTGAAAGCTGAGATGGTTGAACCATGCCATGTGGGTGTCAGCTGAAATGTTGTACCAGGCCATGTGGGTGTCAGCTGAGATGGTTGAACCATGCCACTCGGGTGTCAGCTGAGATGTTGTATCAGGCCATGTGGGTAAAAGCTGAGATGGTTGAACCATGCCACTCGGGTGTCAGCTGAGATGTTGTACCAGGCCATGTGGGTGAAAGCTGAGATGGTTGAACCATGCCACTCGGGTGTCAGCTGAGATGTTGTACCAGGCCATGTGGGTGAAAGCTGAGATGGTTGAACCATGCCACTTGGGTGTCAGCTGAAATGTTGAACCAGGCCATGTGGGTGAAAGCTGAGATGGTTGAACCATGCCACTCGGGTGTCAGCTGAGATGTTGTACCAGGCCATGTGGGTGAAAGCTGAGATGGTTGAACCATGCCACTCGGGTGTCAGCTGAGATGTTGTACCAGGCCATGTGGGTGAAAGCTGAGATGGTTGAACCATGCCACTCGGGGGTCAGCTGAGATGTTGTACCAGGCCATGTGGGTGAAAGCTGAGATGGTTGAACCATGCCACTCGGGTGTCAGCTGAGATGTTGTACCAGGCCATGTGGGTGAAAGCTGAGATGGTTGAACCATGCCACTCGGGTGTCAGCTGAGATGTTGTACCAGGCCATGTGGGTGAAAGCTGAGATGGTTGAACCATGCCACTCGGGTGTCAGCTGAAATGTTGTACCAGGCCATGTGGGTGAAAGCTGAGATGGTTGAACCATGCCACTCGGGTGTCAGCTGAAATGTTGTACCAGGCCTTGTGGGTGAAAGCTGAGATAATTGAACCAGGCCACGTGGGTGTCAGCTGAAATGTTGTACCAGGCCATGTGGGTGAAAGCTGAGATGGTTGAACCAGGCCACTCGGGTGTCCGCTGAAATGTTGTACCAGGCCATGTGGGTGAAAGCTGAGATGGTTGAACCATGCCACTCGGGTGTCAGCTGAAATGTTGTACCAGGCCATGTGGGTGAAAGCTGAGATGGTTGAACCATGCCACTCGGGTGTCAGCTGAAATGTTGTACCAGGCCATGTGGGTGAAAGCAGAGATGGTTGAACCATGCCACTCGGGTGTCAGCTGAAATGTTGTACCAGGCCATGTGGGTGAAAGCTGAGATGGTTGAACCATGCCACTCGGGTGTCAGCTGAAATGTTGTACCAGGCCATGTGGGTGAAAGCTGAGATGGTTGAACCATGCCACTCGGGTGTCAGCTGAAATGTTGTACCAGGCCATGTGGGTGAAAGCTGAGATGGTTGAACCATGCCACTCGGGGTGTCAGCTGAAATGTTGTACCAGGCCATGTGGGTGAAAGCTGAGATGGTTGAACCATGCCACTCGGGTGTCAGCTGAAATGTTGTACCAGGCCATTTGGGTGAAAGCTGAGATGGTTGAACCATGCCACTCGGGTGTCAGCTGAAATGTTGTACCAGGCCATGTGGGTGAAAGCTGAGATGGTTGAACCATGCCACTCGGGTGTCAGCTGAAATGTTGTACCAGGCCATGTGGGTGAAAGCTGAGATGGTTGAACCATGCCACTCGGGTGTCAGCTGAAATGTTGTACCAGGCCATGTGGGTGTCAAGCTGAGATGGTTGAACCATGCCACTCGGGTGTCAGCTGAGATGTTGTATCAGGCCATGTGGGTAAAAGCTGAGATGGTTGAACCATGCCACTCGGGTGTCAGCTGAAATGTTGAACCAGGCCATGTGGGTGAAAGCTAAGATGGTTGAACCATGCCACTCGGGTGTCAGCTGAGATGTTGTACCAGGCCATGTGGGTGTCAGCTGAGATGGTTGAACCATGCCACTCGGGTGTCAGCTGAAATGTTGTACCAGGCCATGTGGGTGTCAGCTGAGATGGTTGAACCATGCCACTCGGGGGTCAGCTGAGGTGTTGTACCAGGCCATGTGGGTGAAAGCTGAGATGGTTGAACCATGCACTCGGGTGTCAGCTGAGATGTTGACCAGGGACAGGTGTTACGCAGATGGTTGACCAGGCCATTGGGTGCAGCTGAGATGGTTGTCAGGCCAGTGGGTGTCAGCTGAATGGTTGACCAGCCACTGGGTGTCAGCTGAATGTTGTACCGCCATCGGGTGAGCTGAAATGGTTGAACCATGCCTGGGTGTCAGCTGAAATGTTACCAGGCCAGTGGGTGTAAGCTGAGAATTGAACCAGGCCACCAGGCCATGTGGGTGAAAGCTGAGATGGTTGAACCATGCCACTCGGGTGTCAGCTGAAATGTTGTACCAGGCCATGTGGGTGAAAGCAGAGATGGTTGAACCATGCCACTCGGGTGTCAGCTGAAATGTTGTACCAGGCCATGTGGGTGAAAGCTGAGATGGTTGAACCATGCCACTCGGGTGTCAGCTGAAATGTTGTACCAGGCCATGTGGGTGAAACCTGAGATGGTTGAACCATGCCACTCGGGTGTCAGCTGAAATGTTGTACCAGGCCATGTGGGTGAAAGCTGAGATGGTTGAACCATGCCACTCGGGTGTCAGCTGAAATGTTGTACCAGGCCATGTGGGTGAAAGCTGAGATGGTTTGAACCATGCCACTCGGGTGTCAGCTGAAATGTTGTACCAGGCCATTTGGGTGAAAGCTGAGATGGTTGAACCATGCCACTCGGGTGTCAGCTGAAATGTTGTACCAGGCCATGTGGGTGAAAGCTGAGATGGTTGAACCATGCCACTCGGGTGTCAGCTGAAATGTTGTACCAGGCCATGTGGGTGAAAGCTGAGATGGTTGAACCATGCCACTCGGGTGTCAGCTGAAATGGTTGTGCCAGGTTACGAGAGTGTCAGCTGAAATGGTTGTACCAGGCAACGTGATTGTCAGCTGAAATAGTTGTGCTAGGTTACGAGAGTGTCAGCTGAAATGGTTGTACCAGGCCACGTGATTGTCAGCTGAAATAGTTGTGCTAGGTTACGAGAGTGTCAGCTGAAATTGTGCCAGGTCACGTGGGTGTCACCTGAAATTGTACCAGACCACGTGGGTGTCAAGTGAAATTGTACCAGGCCACGTGGGTGTCACCTGAAATTGTACCAGGCCACGTGGGTGTCAGCTGAAATTGTGCCAGGCCACGTGGGTGTCAGGTGAAATTGTACTAGGCCACGTGGGTGTCAGGTGAAATTGTACCAGGCCACGTGGGTGTCACTTGAAATTGTGCCAGGCCACGTGGGTGTCAGCTGAAATTGTACCAGGCCACGTGGGTGTCAGCTGAAATGGTTGTACATAGCAGCGAGGGTTTCAACTTAAAAAAAAAACAAGCTGAGGTACTGAGAGCTTGGTCACTGTGAACAACTGACGAGCAACTGACCCGGATAATACAGTGATTACAGTCTGATAGGCAGGGTCACAAAATGGATCAAAATACCGGTGCGATTCTCCAGCCTTGAGCGGACTGCAAGAACGTCGTGTGACAAGAAGTATAGTCAACCAACACAGGACTGACGTGGTTGGTCGCTGCACGCTGAGGGAGATCATGCGGACGGTACTCGAGGACTCTTAGGCTGAATGGTTTGATGTGCAGTGAGGGTATTTTGATGACTAAGTGAAATTGATAAATAAAATATTTAATGTTGCTAGCATAACTCTATAATATTTCAAGCTAAACTAGGTTCACTGACAGATCATCATCATCATCATCATCATCATCATCATCATCATCATCATCATCATCATCATCATCATCATCATCATCATCATCATCATCATCATCATCATCATCATCATCATCATCATCATCATCATCATCATCACCATCATCATCATCATCATCATCAAGTAGCCGCTATTTGCATCACGGCTCGCGGAAAAGTTATCTTGCTATTTCTTCTGCCCCATGCACCATCCTGCCCAAGTTCTTTGTCTTATTCTTGGAACCCGCATTGGCGGTCATGTTTCACCGTCTCACTCGATCACCGGAGTCATGGACCAGCTCTGGGCTTTTGTCTCGATTATGCCATGTTGCCAAGCCATCCAGAGTCTTATTTCTCTGTCTTACCCTTGGTCGTTTTCCCCGCATTCTTGCCAGCGGTCACCAACTTCTCCAGCTTATTTCTTCTCATAAAATGCCCAACAAATTGTGACTGCCTACTTCTAATTTCTCTATGAGTTTACCGTTATCATTTGTTTATTTTAGAACTTGCTCATGTCCACGGTATTCCTTACATCTTCGTCAGAATCCACATTTCCGCGCCTATTAGATGTTTTTCTAATTTGTCTGCTCACTGCCCAAGTTTCACATCCATATAGCAGTGCAGAGTCTATGTAGCACTTCGAACACATACAGAACAGAGAAAACTTGGATTGGCCTACACTAGCTCCATTTAAGAACAAACTCAATGGAGATGTCAACAAGCTCAAGATGACAGCTGCTTTCTTCGCAATTAGTCAAACTGATGACTACAAGTGTACGAAGAAAAGAGATTAATTCCCATTTCTTTCCCAAGATAACGAGACAGCGCCATATGATATGGCGTAGCATGTTAGTTTTAACGATCCTGGATAACAGTAATTCACATAAGCAGATAAAACACTGACCGAAAAGTCACTTACTTTGCAACTGATGGCCGGAGTCAGAATGTCTTTTGTTTGGTGTGTTTAATTGACCGTGATTTAGGGTTCAATGTTTATGCCGTTCATTAGGTGCAATTCCCGGAGTGTGCACACCAACATCTAAACGCAGTGATTTTTCTTCTCGTAGTTCGTGCTGTTGAAGATGATGACTAAGCTTTATGAGAGTGTCTCAAGTGATGTGTTGTTGGTTCTTAACTCAACTCAACTGCACTCAATAGTCTGTGTCGTTTGGTGTTAGTGATCATGTCTGCCCACAGCCCTCTCTCTCGTCTACCGCTTGTCATTTCTGAAATTAGTGCTCGTCATTGCCATGCTGTCGAACTGTCCAGAAACTTCTCTGTTGGTCTCTCATGTCTCTTATCACTTTCATGTTCCCGTCGTCAGGACGCATTCACGCTTTCCTCTGTTCATAACATACCGAAGTATGTCGACTGGCTTTTACTGATGAAATAACCAGTTGTCTTTGTGAGTTAATCTCCTCCAAAATATCGCCATTACTATTTATATCCTTCCACGATATTCTTATCAATCTCCAAATGCTGTGTTGTCGGTTCCTAAATCAATCAATCAATCAATCAATCAATCAATCAATCAATCAATCAATCTCATCAATCTTCTATAAAAGCACATCTCGACAGCTTCTACATAATTCATCACTTGTCGGCTGATGGTCCATTATTCTATTGTGTATATTATGATAAGCTCAATATATACCTTAAGAACTTTCCCCCTTGAATACTGCAGACAATATTGTTCATCTTGTGAATTGCCCTTTTGATTAATATGTTCTGCATTTAACTTCCTTAAAACACATTCCATCTGCTGTTATTAAATACATAGACTTGTTTCAGACGCTGCATTCATGTCAATGTTGCAATGTCTTGAAAGACATTTTGTTTTTTGTAATTACCATTAATTCTCTTATTCTCTTATTCCGACTAAATCCTTTGTTTTCATTCATTGTTGCAATAACTTATTTACCGAAAAAGAAAATAATATTTAAGAAGATTGATTGTTGACAAAAACAACGAAAATAGAGGGAAATGAAATGTTGTGAGTATGTAAACAGAATGTTGGAAGATATTAAAATGTATAGAACAAATCTCAGAATAATACATAATATTTACTGAATACGACTAGCAGCAATTATACAGGGAGATAATAGGAGTAATTATGAACAGTTTTGTCGCCAGATCTCTTCTTTCTATTTAGGGAAGGGGAAAAAAATGAAAGCGACAAAAGATAGGTCAGGAAAACGAGTTAGATTTTACAATATACACAATGTACGCTGTGCAGATGACACAGTATTAATGTCTGAGAATGTAACAAGATCTGCATTTTTTGAATATTGTAGTTATAGAGAGTGCAAAGAAGAACTTTCTTTGTATGTCAAGAACACGGGAACGTAAAGAAAAAGTCAACACCAAATTTTGATACAACAAAGGAAAGGAACATGCTTAACCGAGTTGATAAATTTAAATACTTAGGGGCTGTCATAACAGCAGATGGAAGATACCCAAGAGAAATTAGGAGCAGAATAGGTAAAGCAAAATCATGAAAATGAAAAGTAGCTCATGCAATAAGTCACTATCATTCAAAGTCAGATGGAGAGTGCTGAAACGCTATATAGAACAATTAAAAAAAATAATTTTCTTTGCTGTATAGCAGTGAAACAGGGAATGTAAATGAACAGGTTAGGAACAACATTGAAGCAACGGAGAAGTTGTCCCGAGACGAGTGTTGCGAGTACCTCAAACTGCCAGAGTAACTAACAATGATTATTTGGTAGGGGTTAATAAAATGAATGTTATATACAACTATCAGAAATATACAGACAATGTTCCTCGGTCATATAATGAGAAGATATTCGTTGGAGAACATTGTGGCAACTGAGAAGATTAGTGGGAGATGAAGCATATGCAGACCGAGAAGAACGATGATAGATGGATTGAGATGGTGACATAGATGTTTGATCCAGAAGATCAAGAAAGGAGATCTGTGGAGAGACAAGAGTACCTACGCTGGCCGGCAGGGCACAAGATGATGATGTCATAAATGTCTGGAAGAGATATTTATGGAGTGAGGCGTACCGAGACAGCGTAGACGGACGGAAGATGTGATAGATAATTTACACTTGACAGCAAAATAGGTGGCATATGATGAAGAGACATTTCGAAAGGCTGTGATATAGACATTTATGGTACCCATGTTATTATCACACTTAGAGAGATATCGAGAGCGAGGGACATTGACACCACTGAATCCACTTCGTTGTCCAGAATGACAGACTTGAAAGTTAGAATTGGCACAGCCAGACACCAGAGGCACATCGGGAGAATGAGGGGTCTCGTCAACAAACCCAGAAAAGGAACTATAAACAGCCAGAAGATTGCTTCTGATTTATTTTTTTCCAAGATAAGTCGCACTCTGTTTTGTTTTTCACCCGTGTAGGATGGATTTTCTTAACTTGTAAGGTATGTAAATGTGCATTGTGTCTGTGTTTAGTATGTCTCGTCTTTTCGCAAGAGCAAAATACACCTAATTGTTTCCAGTTCATATAAACAGCCAGACGCTAGTGCATATTTGGGGGGGGGGGGGGGGGGGGAAGGGGGGGGGGTGAGAACCTTTTAATCAATCTGTACGGAGTGCAAGGATAATACCCCAGATATACAGATAACTAACTGATAGACAAACTTGTGGTCAAGACAGACCCATAAATAATTTATGTTGTTGTTTTCTTAATTTTAATTTTTTTTTTTGGGGGGGGGGGGGGAAGGGGTTAAATGTTGCATATCCATTACAGGACGTTGCAGTCAACACCAGAAATTTTCATCTGCCGTTGATGTACTCTTCAGCAGTTTGCCATTGCTTTCTGAACGACCGGCTCCCATACCAACACTTTATAACACAACGCGACACGGTCTGCTGCACAAATCTGTCTCGGCTGCGTTTCGAAAGCCTGGTAAGCGGCTCACGAACCGTGTTCGCAAACCTGTGGCCACGGAAACCCGGTAACTTTAGATTGGTTAGTGCTAATCCAATTGTAGCAAACTGCCATAAAATGTTATATCCAGGTAGGCTGGTTTGGTTTCTTACAACAGAAAACAGATTCAGGTTAACATGTCTTCATTGTGTTTACCTGCAATCTTCTTTTACCTGGCACCTTGCCACATTGATACACGATAGTTTTAACATGGATTTATATGTCCCAATAGCACAAAGCCTGGGCTGAATATTTAGAGACCATGTGTTGCCCATGCAGCTTGATAACTCTCTCAGCCTGCCTTAGGGAGTCTCTGTGGCGAAGTGGTCAAGCTGTTTGACTCGGGCTCCGAAGGTTGTGGGTTCGATTCCGGACCGCGTCCATTGGTTCACGAGTGAAATTTTTCAGAGACTCCTGTGGGTCGTCGCTGGAGCTACGGAGTTCGTGCTTTTTGCGACGCTTTCCGCGCTGCGGAAAAGTCCGAGCCATATGGGATAAAACCCGGTGCAATGAAGTCGACGCTGTCGACTTTTAAGCGACCTTTTTTCAGCCTGCCTAAATTAATCCAGAAGAAAAGTAACACCAATACGCATGAAACAAGACACGCAACAGAAGCTGCCGGATCAGTAAAGTAATGCTCTAATTTCCCGCCTTTTGGAGGTTCCATACTAGATCAGTTGCCGACCAAGGCTTAGTTCCTGCCCTGCCCTGAAATGACATTTAGTCTTTAGGTTGCATTTCCTAGCACTAGTGTAAGGCGTGTACCCTACCAATTGCACTCCTCCGCCAGAAGACGTTGACACAATGTGGCGTGTCGAGTTTGGTGAACGCCGCCCAGCATTTGGCGCTTACAGAAAGGAGGTAGTACCATCTATTGCCAGACGGAAGCCCAATCATTTCTGAATAAGACATGACTGAAATCGTATGCCTATGTAATAATAAACACACTGCTTTAAACATTCCTCTTTGAAAGAAGTTGATTAAACTCCGTGTCAAATTCGTTTTTCCCATTGGTTAGAACAGCCCACGTTGCACAGTAAGATCTCGCAACACACGCCTTGTAGTTCTGATAAGAATCGACAACGAGATTTTCCTTATTACCAACTTGATAGAAATTGACACCCCCAATTGCCGCTGGAACCATGCCGAATAAGTACACATCATCAATCCAGAAAAAGTCAATAGATTTGCCATACAAATACATTGGTTTTATGAGATCTGGTGTAATAACAACGAAGAACCCTGAGCAGTACGGGAAAGGATAGCTGGCGTTCCTGAAGAGGCCTTTCTCAACCTTCCATTTGCCTGTTCTAAAGACTTTGGCGTTGTGCCACAGAACGCAGTGTATGGCGTTTGTCTTTGTCGGGCTGTGGATCTTACGCCAGTACCTGTTGTAAAATTTGTGCACATCGAAGAAGACATCATCGTCCATTTTTATGAGTAGCTTGACGTGAGGACATGTTTCCGTCAGCCACCGGAAGCCCATGACGGCCTGCAAGGGACATAATTCAATACTTATAGTACAAGTTGTGTAACTAACATAAGCAACTACCATTTCATAATTCTTTAGGCTCATAGTGTAAACAAACCACTGGCCACTCGGTGGGATGGTCAGTATCATACAGGCCACCATTACTTCGCAATAGATTCCCCGGTTACCATTTTTAGGCTCGTGGGACCCTGAATCAAATGTCAATTTGAAACAAATTTGAATATGTCCCGATGCGAATTAAAAGTATGTCAATCCCCCCCCCCCCCCTTCCACCCCCGTCTCCCAAATGTCTAACCACTAGGCCACGGAGGCTACTAAATTAACGTGTCTGGGACGAATTAATTCATTCAATCATGCTTGCGTTCTTTTTTTCTTAGTTTGTGTATCTACCAATCTGGGAATGGTACAGAGGGCATTTAAGAAAACCAACTTCTTCTCCCTTCCTCTTTCTAAGAAATCAGTAAATCAGCAAACACTGGGAGTAGAATTGGTCAGCTGCACGATGATGTACAGAAGTTATGGCATGGCCATTCCTAGCAGAAAATATCCATCATCATATAACAAACAAGAAGAGGCTGATATCCAGAAAATATCTATCATCATATAACAAACAAGAAGAGGCTGATATCCAGAAAATATCCATCATCATATAACAAACAAGAAGAGGCTGATATCCAGAAAATATCCATCATCATATAACAAACAAGAAGAAGCTGATACAACTACCTTACCGTGTTTCCTGAAAATAACACCTACCCCTATAATAAGCCTAGCACGATTTTTTAGGATGCCTTCAATATAAGACCTACCCCTAAAATAAGCCCTAGTTAAGATCGTCAGCCAGAGTGAGAGACTTGTCGAATGGCCAGTCGAGTCGGAGTACAGACGCCACTGGTGCGCACTTGATAATGAATTGATGTGGTTCTTAATTCAATACGTCACTCCTATTAAATAAAGTTACCAATGCACCGAACAGGTTACATGGACAAGAATTGCTCGTTTAAGGAAAGTGTTATTGCTAGACATGAGAGACTGGGACCAATGGTCATACAGGGAATGGAGTCGCACGAAAATCAGGCTAGAATTCAGGAATTGGAGAGGTATGAAGATGTTCCAGAAGAGGATGACATGAATGTATGTGAATAAATGTAGAATTGTGCATATGAATAAATGTAGATCTTTGTATCTGAGAAACAATTATATATATATATCCATCCATCCATCCATCCATCATGTGCCATGAGGATAAACGTTGGTGGTTATGTTCTGCCATCTCACTCGATCATCAGAGTCGTGGATCAGCTCTGTGTTCTTGTCTCAACCATGCCACGTGGCCAAGCCATCCAGGTATTGACTTCTGGGTCTTGCCCTTGGTCTCTTCCCTTCAATCTTGCCAGTCTTCACCAAGTTCTCCAAGTCTTGTCTTCTCATAAGATGCCCACAAAATTTTGACTGTCTACGTCTAATGACTCTAATCAGTTTACGATCATCATTTGTTTCTTGAAGGACTTGATCATTGGTGTTTCTGTCTGTCCATGGCATTCTTTGCATTTTCCCCAGAAACCACATTTCCACAGCCATCAGCTGTTTTTCAGCTTGACTGCTCATTGTCCACGCTTCACATCCATACAAAAGTACAGGTTCTATGTAGCACTTCAACACTCTTTTTCTCGTTTCAATTGATATCTTTTTATTGGTCAGTATGTTTTTCATCTTATAATAGGCTATCTTCGCAATGACAATTCTTGTTCTAATCTCTTAAAAGCATTTGCCATCAGATGTTATGATGTGCCGAGATAACTGAATTGATTCACTTGCTTAAGAATATGCCCATTTACTCGTATATCATGTGTAGGGAACATAACATGAAAATTAGCACAAGAAAAACAGAGGTAATGACTATAACTAAAGAAGAAAAAACAGCAACAATTCACCTAAACGAACATCCCTTAAAACAAGTAAAGTTTCAAGTACCTAGGAAGTATAATATCATCTAATGGCAGATCAGAAGAGAAGATCGAAAATAGATGCAATAAGGCAAACTAACTCATTGGACAAATTGCACCAATACTAAAGAACTAACATGTATCAATAACTACTAAGAAAGCACTTTACAACGCAATCTTCCTACCAACTCTACGCTACCAATGCCAAACCTTGACAATGACAGAAAAAGAGAAAAGAAAAATCACAACAACAGAAATGAGATTCCTGAGAAGAATACTCAACGTATCAAGAAGAGATAAGATCAAAAATGAAGAAATCAGGACTAAAGTGGGGGTTATAGCAGCACTAGATTTTATTAGAAGACAACAAGTTAAATGGTTTGGCCATGCAAGTAGGTTACCAGTCAACAGCATACCACAACAAGCAATGATGTACAGACCAGATGGAAACAGGAAGAGGCCGCCCACGTAAACGTTTGACGGAGGGAATAACAGAGTCCATGGGAATATCGATATATGAAACCCATAATCGGGCACTCTCCCGCTGTTTATACTTCACCTCGACACCGCAAGGTACAGGGGGAACATGATGAGATGAGATGAGACTCGTATATCACATTGTGGTATTTCCTTCTCAGTGGCGACCATAATCTGTATCTTCTTAATATTCAATTCTACCCATAGTTGTTCACTGTGTGCAACAACCGCATCTACCAAATAAATTTTGCAGGTCCTGTTTATTGTCTGCAATCAAGACTGTATCATCTGCATATATAATGTTATTGACGTATCGTCCCCCAAATATGATTCCTTCCATATCTTCTGTATTTCTGAAAATATTATCACTCTACAGGGGAAAAAGATCTGGAGACATTACACATCCCTGTCTCACACCTCTTATAATAGGCTGATTTTGATCAATCGTTATCAATTCTGATGGCAGCTTGTTGTTTCCAATATATGTTGTTTTCAAGTGGAAGGTCTTTTCCATCAATTTGTAGATCTTCAAGCATCCTTATCATGTTAACATGTCTCACTTTATCGAAAGCCTTTGTGTAGTCAATAAAGCAAAGATATAAATATTTGTTTCAAAGTTCAATTACTGTTCCCAGTATATGAGGTGTGTCTCTTGAATGCATGCCACATCTATTCTATCTTTATGAAGACGCTGTGTTAGGGAGACTTTCTTCTTGTAAACTCCTTCGGCATTCCACTGTAGTATGTTGAGTGTCCGGGGTATTTGGTCAATAGCTCTTAACCTACTCCTCTGTGCCTTGACTCCACAGCACAGGGGAAGGTGACCACCAGTAGTCATGGGTGGACCCCCTCGAGGCAGGGGGCCCGGCACTATCGCCGCCTGATGGGACTTCACGGGATTAGCACCATAACGATTAATTTTGATTTGTGACATCATGAATTCTCAGTCAGAGGATATCAGGCCACACGTTTCGACCGCGAAGGACACAAAGGAGGAGTTCTAATACTTACACGAAATACAATACCTTGCAGCGAAGTATCTGTGATCTCTGACAACCAAACAGAAATTATAGGTGTCGATATAATGATAAAGGATGTGAAAATAAGAATCTACAATCTGTATAGCCCAGCAGATAAGGACCTTACACTCTCAAACATGAAAATAACCGACACAAACTGCATTATTGTCGGAGACTTTAATAGCCGTTCAGAAAGATGGGGATACCCAGATACTGACAAAAGAGGAGATGAATTGGAGGACTGGGAAATAGACTCAAATCTCCATCTACTCAACAAAGCGGATGACACACCGAGCTTCTACTCCAGAAGATGGCTTACCACTTCTACTCCAGACTTAGCTTTCTGCACAGGAGACATCCTCCACAAAATCGATCGCCATGTGCTGGACCAATTAGCAGGTAGTGACCACAGACCAATCAAGCTTGTAATGAATATGGAGTATGTTCCACAGGAGCAAAAGCCCTTGCCCAGCTGGAATTACAAACGAGCAGATTGGGACAGATTTGCCATACTAACAGACAAATATTGTGAAAACATAAATACACGAAATGGCAACATAAAGCAAATGGTGGAAAGTCTAAACAGAGCGATAATACAAGCAGCCACTGAGTCCATTCCTAGAGGAGCGAGGAAAAATTACAAACCATACTGGACTGAAGAACTACAAAGTTTGGAGGACAAAGTTGAAGATGCCAGGAAGACAGCAGAGAGAGAACAAACAATTGAAGCGAATACCTCTCTCAAAGCCATCTCAGCAAAATATAAAAGAACAGTAAATCAAACAACAAGAGATCGTTGGAGGGAAAAAACAGAAAACCTGAATTTTGACAGGGATGGAAACAAACTATGGAAACTAGTGAAAGCCATGAACAATGAAGGACCTAGAAACAAACAAATAACAATTAAACAAGGAAATGCCTTGCTTACAGGAAAAAAGGCTGCAAATGCACTAATGGAACACTATGCAAATGCAAACCACATTGATATTACAACTGAACAGAAGAAAGCAATCAAAGACAAACAGATACATCATAGAAATACGGAGACAGCAGCAGAATATATGATGGCAAATCTAACAATGGAAGAAATGGAACAGGCAATGAATACCCTAAAAAAGGAAGAAATCACCAGGAAAGGATGGAATCACAAATGAAATGCTAATAGGACTAGGCACCAAGGCAAAGAAGAAACTACTAGCAGTCCTAAATAACAGCTGGAAGAGAGGAATAGTCCCACAGGCAAGGAAGGAAGCTATACTAATACCAGTCCCAAAGAAAGGAAAAGACCTGGAAGAACCAAATGGCTATCGACCTATCAGTCTACTTAGCTGTGTAGGAAAATTAATGGAACGCATTATCAATGGCAGGCTAACGTGGCATCTGGAAGAAAACAAACTCTTAACACCACACCAAGCAGGATTCAGAAAGTACAGATCCACTGAAGATCAAATAACCTATATAGCTCAGGAAATAGAGGATGCCTTCCAAGAGAAAAAAGCACACACTAGCAGTCTGGATAGATTTAGAAAAAGCATTTGATAAAGTATGGAAGGAAGGACTGAAAGTAAAACTGCAAAACATGCATGTTTGTGGAAAAATGTATAAATGGATCAGCCACTACCTTGAGAACAGAACTGCCAGGACAAAAGTACAAGGACAAACAAGCAAAATGATGCTGCTGGAGCAAGGTGTCCCCCAAGGAGGAGTTCTTTCACCAACATTATTCCTAGCATATATAAATGACATCACAGAAAATTTTCCAGCCAGAGTACACACATCCTCCTTTGCAGATGACCTAGCCATATGGACATCTGAAGAATATATTAGTACAGCTAACAGCAGAATACAGCAAGCCTTATTAGCGCTAGAGGACTGGTCAAAATCATGGCTAGTGAAGATAAGTGAGGAGAAAACAACATGCACAGTGTTCTCCCTCTCAAATAAACCTCAGCAACCTAAGCTGGTATTGAATGGAAAAATATTGCGCCATGAAGAAAATCCAACCTATCTAGGAGTCACCTTTGATCGTCGCCTGACATGGAAGACACAGGTTGAGAAAAATCGAACAAGAGCAAGGCAGAGAATGGCAATCATGAAAAAGCTTGCTGGTACAACGTGGGGAGCAGATGAGAAAGTTCTCAAGAAGTTATATACTGGACGGGTGAGGCCAGTACTGGAATATGGCATTGCAGCTTGGGCAACAGCAGCTAAGTCAAACTTTAACAAAATAAGTAGAGTCCAAAACCAAGGAATGCGAATCATAACTGGAAGCCTGAAGACAACGCCTATTAATGAACTAGAAAAGATCACTTGTTTACAACCAATGCAGGATAGAAGAGATAGCAGAGCCCAGCAACAAGCAGAAAAATTTAGAAGATTGACAGACCACCCTATGTACAACAGATTTAATGGTTTTGGAAAGGGAAGACTGAAGCGTAGCAACTTTGTAGAAACTGCAAAACGAAGGATTAGGGCAGATCCTATTCTTAACATATCAACAGTCAAGCCCATACACAATGCACACAAGTTCCCAGCTTGGAGACAGCAGCAACTGCCTGAGATGATAGAAAACATTCCTGGTATTGAGAAAAAGAACACTCAGCATGAAACCGAAAGAAGAGAAATAACCCTAAACTACATAAAAGAACATTACCCAAGCAGGAATTGGACCCATGCATATACAGATGGATCAGCCAAAAATTCAATAGAGGATGGAGGAGGAGGAATTCTCCTAAATTTAAAAAATGGAGTGAAAAAAACACATTCAATGGCAACTGGAAAATTTTCAAGTAACTTCAAAGCGGAGATAGAGGCTCTGAAAACTGCAGCAGAAATGCTCCTGATGGAGGAAAATAAAGAGAAGCAAATAGCTATCTTCACAGATGCAAAGTCAGCTGTCTCAATACTGAAGAGCAATAACAGCCCAGAACTAACTGACCTAAGAGCAGCACTCCATGGTCTATGCCAGAAATCCAAAAAGTTGTAATACAGTGGATCCCATCACATTGCAGTATACCTGGAAACGAAGAGGCTGACAGACTGGCAAAAGAGGGCGGACGACTACCACAGCCTGACATAGACATAACCTATAATGAGGCAAAGAGGTTGATAAAAAGCACCTATAGAACCAAATGGGAATCAGAGCATCCAGGCCATCAGAAGGATGATGCATATTACAAACTCGACCGAAGAGAACAAGTAGCAATCTTCAGACTCCGCACAGGACATAACAGGCTGAAATACCACTTGTTCAATAAACTAAAGATAGGAGATACCGATGAATGTAATTGTAGAACTGGAAAAATGACAGCAAAACATTTGCTGCAGGATTGCCCAACGTATGCAGAACAGAGAAAGATATTTTGGCCCACACCTGCTTCATTTGAGGACAAGCTCTATGGAGATATCAACAAGCTAAAGTTGACCGCAAATTACTTTAACTATATACAGGTTGACATTTAAAGGTGCATGAAGACCCAGAGGCATGAAATGGAATATTGCTTGGATAGCAAATCCATTATGTGGAAAGTCCAAATCGAAAGCTCGCTGTGTGGGCTTCATAAAAGGTGGAAAAGTGTCCTAGTGGCACGAAATGGAATATTGCTTGGATAGCAAATCCATTACGTGGAAAGTCCGAATCAAAAGCCCATTGTGTGGGCTTCATAAAAGGTGGAAAAGTGTCCTAGTGGCATGAAATGGAATATTGCTTGGATAGCAAATCCATTACGTGGAAAGTCTGAATCAAAAGCCCACTGTGTGGGCTTCATAAAAGGTGGAAAAGTGTCCTAGTGGCACGAAATGGAATATTGCTTGGCTAGCAAATCCATTACATGGAAAGTCCGAATCGAAAGCTCACTGTGTGGATGTCATCTGCAGACTGCATACTTCTGGTTTCCGGAAGAACAGCCTATGGTGAACAGGAAGGCCCAATATACGGAAGTGAGGCTAAGCAGCCATGTGCAGGACGTGACGATTCCTTGGGTGAGCCCAGTACCAGAGCGCTATGTGTCGGCTCTGCAAGTATGGAAGCCTCCTTGGATGGCGGGGAATGCCCATGGTCTGCCCCTGCCTTCCCTTGAGGGCTGACCAGGATCTTTGGCTGTTCTATATGGACCAGCTGGGATGGGGGATAACACCACAACAGTGAGAGTCAAACGTCCTAAGAAACCCCCGGGAAGGTTAACCCGGTCAACAAATGCCCGCAGAAGTCGGATGTGTCGGCCTAACGGCGCAAGAACGCAGCTCTGCTGCAAACAGGCACAACGCAGTCACATCCGAAAAAAAACTCCGGATGAACGAAGAAGAAGAAGAAGTTCCCAGTATATACACAGCATGTACTGTGCCCTTGCCTTGTAGGCCTACAAACCCACATTGTTCTTCTCCTATTTCGGGTTGTATTTTCTTCCTAACTCTTGGCATGATAATTCGTCACTCACGAGAATATACGGGATTACGGAGAAAGACGTTAACCTCTACGCCAGAAGACACCCCCTGAAAATAAGCCCAAGTGCATTTTGTAAGCTAAATTTAATTTAAAAAAACCAGGTCTTATTTTCGGGTAAACACGGTACCTTATACAATAACATGTAACAGAGCTGAGGTCCGGGATCTGGCAGACAATGACATTGCATTGAATCAAACTGAATACCTTGTTTAGTGGCGGCATGGTTTGTTATCTTAACCGTGCGGTATCTATCATGTATTCCATTGTACACCTGTTATTAGTATAAATCCACAACCAGGTGAGGGCTACACAGTTGCGCATTCAGGCATCTGTTTAGGCAGTCTGTCAACTGTCATATACTGCCAACTGTCATATACTGCCAATATAGTAACTTGCATTGTATGACAAGGGGGGGGGGGTCTTGAGCATGTGGAATTAAGGCCGCTTGGCTAGTGCAATCGTCACGAACTGTGCAGGTTAGAGTTTTCTTTTTGCCTCAAAAAAAAAAAAAAAAACACACAACTCCACACTTTACCAAGGATTCGAACCCGGATCTCCCGAAGGAGATTACAGCATTCTAGCCACGCGGCTAGCCGCTCCTTCAAACATATCTTCTATATTCTGCCTGAGATACTCAAACCGTACAGCCCCGGCAGACCTAGCGTATCAGATTGCTCATGTCCTACAGAATATGTATCAGTGTTCATTGACATGTCTATATTTGGTTGCAGTTCTCCCGTCAAACATTAAGGACACCAACCATGCTACCACAGTATTGGAGCCACTCAGTTTCATCTCTCTCTCTCTCTCTCTCTCTCTCTCTCTCTCTCTCTCTCTCTCTCTCTCTCTTCTCTCTCTCTCTCTCTCTCTCTCTCTCTCTCTCTCTCTCTCTCTCTCTCTCTCTCTCTCTCTCTCCAAACCCACATCTTCATGTTAGGTGTGGCCTCTCTCTTACTTCTATTCCCCTACTCTGATGTTCTTAAGACTTTGATATTATATTCTATCAGAATATATCATGCGACCATTGCCACTGAACCACTGCTATTAGCTACACTGATTACTACTCAAAGAACTTTTGAATTTAATGGCCAGCACTTCTTTAGGTGCCGGTCTCTCTGGTCTAGAGGTTACAAGAATTTCTCCGTAATCTCGTATACTCTCGTAAGTAACGTGACGGAGCGCGAGAATTCGTAGCGGTTCTCTCCGCGTCGGTAACTTAAGGGGTATTGAGCCTGTCGCTCAAAAAGCAATGGCAAACTACTAAGCGTAATCTTGCCAAGAAATCAACAATCAGTTGAAAGATGCTGATGTTGACAGCGATGTCTTGTAAAGGATATGAAAGAAAAAAAAAACGTCTTTAGGTATCTACAACATGGGTTATGAGAACATAAAACTCCATAGTGAATCCGTGATCAACTTGAAGATAACAAATGCTCCAGATTCGAACAGCATCACTTGCATTGTGGGTCACGTATTTCAGCAAAATATAATTAATCTATTCAATTGATATGACAAATAACTGCATTATGTACCTAACGAGAAGCAGTGACATGTGCGAGGCAATATATTAATCAACGTATTGCATGTGGCTTCTGTGCTTAAATGCACTATGGGAACTCATTGTCTGGAGTACCTTGAGTGTCAGATTCTCATAGACATCCAGGAATGCGCCCACCACGGTGTCCCCGTACTGCCTGTTTTCCTGCTGCAGCTGGATGTCCACCGTGGCATCTATGACAGATCCGATCAGGAACACAACCTGGCATGTCATATTTTAAAACAAAATCAAATTATTCCGAAATAATGTGCAAGTAACAATAGTGGAAGCAACAAGAATAAATTACAAATAAACATGTTATTTTAAATATTTTCCCCCGATATGAAATCTATATTAGTCCATGCTGGATTGTATTTTGCGAGTGGTTTTCCCTATTACATATGTCGCTCGCTATCAGGTGAGCCAGTTCCGACTTCTGAGGTGCTTGTAATTTACGTCCCTAAGTTAATGACGAAAGGTAAATGTTTAATTGCAACTAGCCGTGAAAGGATTCCGTTCCCTTCCGTTCTCAGTACGAATGGTCCCGTTCAACTGTTTTGATAACTTGTTGTATTTGGGTCAAATAGCGAGAGCTCTTAAATATGCGGTCCCTCGACTCCCAACATGGTATCCGAGATGATAAGAGGCCATCTTGTCCGTTACCCATATCCTCTCCCAGTGAACTATTAATATTCTATTATGGGCAGGTTTTACTTAATTTAGTCATGACCACGGTCTTTCTATGTTTACAGTTGACTGCCGAAGTACTTTTGGAGTCAGAAGCGTCACCAAGTCGTTCCGTCACATAAACCTAAAAAAGGCTAAATACGCCAATTATTTTGTTACATCCCAAGCAATTTAGCAAATCAGTTGTGTTCTTTATGACGAGAATAATTTCAGTTGCTCTGGCTTCTCGATTCTCGGGTGGCTGTACGTTGTGCTGATTCTGTGGTCCTTGGGCACTGAGTTGGAGTCTATTGTAAATGAAATGACTAAAACCAGAGGAAGAAACAACACCAACATACGAGGTTCTGACGCAGCCTATACTCAAGCCCCGTGCCGAAACATGATATAGTTGAAATGCCACTTTGCAAAGGCGATTCGTCGGTCAAAGGTGTTGCACACACCGCGAGTTTCTGTGCTTGGAGAGAAGGTGTTCTCTAGAACACAGCCTCATGAGATATTAGAACAACACCCCCCCCCCCCTCTCCAAGGGAGATGAGAACACAGTCCCAGGGGAGATGAGAACAACACACCCCAAGGGAGATGAGAACACAGTCCCAAGGGAGATGAGAACAACACACCATCAAGGGGGATAAGAGCACAGTCCCAAAGGAGATGAGAACTACACACACACCAAGGGAGATGAGAACAACACACCCCAAGGGAGATAAGAGTACAGTCCCAAGGGAGATGAGAACTACACACACCAAGGGAGATGAGAGAAGCATATCCCAAGGAGATGAGAACACAGTCCCAAGAAAGTGGAGAACAACATAGTCACAAGGCAGATGAGAACGACACAGTCTCTATGAAAATGAGAACAACACTGTCCCGAGGAAGATAAGAACAGCATAGACCGGTACCTGTACCCACCTTCAGTTTATATGGCTTGGTAACGTTGTAGTTTCCATAGGCCTGTCTCAACAGGTCTCTTCGATGGAAGTGAGCAGCCGCAGTATGGACAATGATAATGGCGTCAATGCTATAATCGCCACACTCATCGTTTGTTCCCATCACTATCTCTGTCAGAGCATCATTGGCCTGTCTGAATCGAGAATAGGGCCAGACACAAGAATTAGAGCAGAAGCATACGTTCTTCTTCTTCTTTCGTTCGCTAGAAACACATGTAAAACATAAAGATAAGACCATTACATTTTTTTTGGGGGGGGGGGGGGGGGGTGAGGGGACTTTAAAGAATGGAGGAATCGGTGACCAGTCTGTTCGCTTTTAGCGGACGTGATAAATTTTCAAAAATTAAATACAAATAAAAGATGGCGGCTATTATTATTTGTATTAGGCGGGGTTTAAACATTGTCATCATACATATGTTTAGGTTACTTGTTAAGGTGGTTAAGTATTATGTAATACTAATAAATAAATAAAACAATTTTAAAAATAAAAATTGAAACTTAAAAATAAAATAAAAAATTTACAAAATTAAGAAAGTAAAAATGTAGAATATTAAAAAATTAAAAATTAAAAGTTAAAAAAAAGTAAAAATTAAATAATGAAAAAAAAAAAAATTGTAAAGTGATTAAAAGTAATATTTGAAAATTCAAGCTCGATGTGATAAAAATAAGTGGCATAGCTAGGTATGTGGTCATTACTACTCATGGATCCTAGGGGGAAGTATTATTTACATCGCTGATTGCGGGTCCAACCGGCAGCGATAAAACGTCTTTGCACAGCAGTTCCTGGCCTATCACCCTGACATGATCGTCTCGATACCAGATGAGCTTATATGGTGCTACGGAGAATTGCAACCCATGTACAACACTATGAAGGGTTTCCAGTTTAACGAAGGCCTGCTGGATATGGTATCGAGCCATGCTCATAGCATTGTAAACTTAGCTCTGTTTCAATTACACAAACCCATCTGCCAACAGACATAAAGGTAAATTTTTATTGCAATGATATGACGGGTATGATGCAGGAAATAATGCCACGGGAGTATTTAGAATAGGCACAGTGGCTGTTGCATGGCATATTTATAATAAAATGCAGTACTATGAGGCCCCAATGAAACAAGTAAAAAAGTGACTTTCCGGGGAAAGGAATATTTTTTGTTTTGGTCTTTCTCTCTCTCTCTCTCTCTCTCTCTCTCTCTCTCTCTCTCTCTCTCTCTCTCTCTCTCTCTCTCTCTCTCTCTCTCTCTCTCTCTCGATACGAGCAGAGAGATAAGGAGGGAAGAATGTCAAATCTGCCTGCATCACCTATACTTAACCCTTTAAAAGTAGACTCTTCGTTCTCTCTTTTTCTCCAACTTTTTGTCTCTGTCTCTCTGTCTCCTTCTCTCCCTGTCTGTTTTATTAGTATCTCGTTCTCTCTCTCTCTCTCTCTCTCTCTCTCTCTCTCTCTCTCTCTCTCGCTCTCACTCTCTTTATCTCTCTGTCTGTCTCTGCCTCTCTGTCTATCTCTCTGATGTCTCCGTCTCTATGTCGTTGTTCCCTTCCTGTTTGTCTTTCTCTTTGTCTCTATCTGTCTCTCTGTCTCCTCCGCCTCTCCCCGTCTGTCTGTCTGTCTGTCTGTCTGTCTGTCTGTCTGTCTGTCTGTCTGTCTCTTCCTTAGTTGTGGGCTAAAGTAGACGATAGACGTGACTAACGATAACATTTATTTATTACTCCTACCATTGCACACCTCGCCCTATTCCTTAACATTACACACCCCCAGTCTACTCCTACTATTACACACCTCGGTCTTCTACTACCATTACACATCTTGGTCTACTCCTTGACATTACACACCTCGGTCTTCTCCTACCATTACACACCTCGGTCTACTCCTACTATTACACACCTTGGTCTGCTCTTTGACATTACACACCTCGGCCTACTGCTACCATTACACACCTCGGTCTGCTCCTACCATTACACACCTTGGTCTACTCCTTGACATTACACACCTCGGTCTACTCCTACCATTACACACCTCGGTCTACTCCTACCATTACACTCCTCGGTCTACTCCTACCATTACACACCTTGGTCTACACCTTGACATTACACACCTCGGTCTACTCCTACCATTACACACCTCGGTCTACTCTTCGAAATTACACACCTCGATCTACTCTTTGACAATACACACCTCGGTCTACTCCTACCATAACACACCTTGGTCTACTCCTTGACATTACACACCTCGGTCTACTCCTAGACATTACACACCTTGGTCTACTCCTACCATTACACATCTCGGTCTACTCCTAGAGATTACACACCTCGGTCTACTTCTACTATTGCACACCTCTGTCTACTCCTACCATTACACACCTTGGTCTACTCCTACCATTACACACCTTGGTCTACTCCTACCATTATACACCTCGGTCTACTCCTAGACATTACACACTTCGGTCTACTCCTACCATTACACACCTCGGTCTACTCCCAGACATTACACACCTCGGTCTACCCCTAGACATTACACACCTCGGTCTACTCCTAGACATTACACAACTCGGTCTACTCCTACCATTACACACCTCGGTCTACTCCTAGACATTACACACCTCGGTCTACTCCTACCATTACACACCTCGGTCTACTCCTAGACATTACACACCTTGGTGTACTCCTTGACATTACACACCTTGGTCTACTCCTAGACAATACACACCTCGGTCTACTCCTACCTTTACACACCTCGGTCTACTCCTAGACATTACACACCTCGGTCTACTCCTTGACATTACACACCTTCGTCTACTCCTACCATTACACACCTCGGTTTACTCCTAGACATTACACACCTCGGTCTATTCCTAGACATTACACACCTCGGTCTATTCCTAGACATTACACACCTCGGTCTACTCCTTGTCATTACACACCCCGGTGTACTCCTAGACATTACACACCTCGGTCTACTCCTACCATTACACACCTCGGTCTACTCCTACCATTACACACCTCGGTCTACTCCTATCATTACACACCTCGGTCTACTCCTACCATTACACACCTCGGTCTACTCCTACCATTACACACCTCGGTCTACTCCTACCATTACACACCTCGGTCTACTCCTTGACATTATACACCTGGGTATACTCCTAGCCACTACGCGTATACTGCACTGAAACATGGCTGCACATCTCACACAACCACGAATGTCTGGGATCCAGTCAGTGATCATTTTGGCAATTGTTTCATGTGTCAAAGTCATTCAGGTATCGCTCTTTTCGTCTTCCACTTGCTAATTTTCCATCACTTTTCCCAGTTTACGCCAGGTTTTCAAGATTTCATAGCATGTTCAGAACATCATGATTGTCTAAGTCGAGTTTTTCGAACCCGTTTATTGTTTTAATTTGTGTTTTGAAGTACCGCCTTATTTATTTTTCTGCCCGTCAATTGTGTTCTTTGTATTTTCCTCAGTAACATCATCGTCACTGACATTAGATATTTCTGAGCATGTCTTCTTGCTGTCCATAGTGCATATGCTTACAGTAGAATAAAGTTCAATAGAGCATACGGCAGAATAGAGTTCAATAGAGCAGACAGCAGAATAGAGTTCAGTGGAGCATACAGATAAATAGATCAGACCACCTGTACACCAAGGCTTCGGACTTACGAGTCAGAGTACAGTCTTCCTGGGGATTCTTAATCGATCAGCCAGCAGCCAACCATGCCACCAACCAATCAGCCAATCTACCAACCAGCGAGCCAACTAACCAACTCACAATTTACACCTCGTGTCGTTAATATTCATCGTCTCCACAATCTCTGTCAAAGCTGGAAGCATTACCTGGGGTATTTAATCGAAGGCTGATCCGCAGAACAAACGGGTTTCACTCTAGACTGATTCGAGATAAGCTCGAGTTGTTGCTTCTGATGTTGTATGATCTTGGACATCTCGAGCATAGTAGGCAGACTGTGGACATAGATGGTCATTTTGTGCTCGTTTTCTTTCAGCATCACCAGGAGAAAGAAGCACAACGCAATGAGAAGCATGCAAGACGCTATCGGATGACAACGAAACATCTGAAACATAAACGAAAAGAACACACATTTTAATTTTCGTTTTTTCCCCCAGTTATACACATACTTTTCGTTTGGTCAGATTTACGCATTATTCGTTTCGTTTTATCAGTTATACACATTAATTAAACGTATCGTTTTATCAGTTATACACAGTTCTCTTATCATTTTGTCAGTTATACACATTATACTTATAGTTTTAGCAGTTATACACAGTATTCTTAACATTTTGTCATTTATACACATTATGCGTATCATTTTGTCAGTTATACACAGTATACTTATCGTTTTATCAGTTATACAAAGTTTACTTTTCGTTTTGTCAGTTATACACAATATACTTATCGTTTTATCAGTTATATAAAGTATACTTTTCGTTGGATGGGTCGGGCGGAAGATGTCATCAAAGAGGTCTGCAGTCTTACCAGTATCAACCCCGGCAAGGAATGGGTGGTTGTGCCTCCAGATTTTAAGTGCACCTTCTCCTGCATTATCACACTTGACAGCTGGTGCAGAGAACAGAACCCTGCCGCTGTCAATGCAGAGGTCAACGCGCTCATCAATGAACACTCAGACAACCCCGAAGTGCTCATATATACAGATGGATCTGTTGTAAAGCAGCAGAGAAGTGCGTGGTCATTTACAGCCCGTTCAGCGGGCCGAACCGTTAAAGAATCCAGTGGTGCCCACTCCATGGCCACGAGCAGCATGACGATGGAAGTGATGGCAGTTACACAGGCTTTCATTTGGCTAGAATCACAGCATTATACCAACGTGTGTGTATTAAGTGATTCAATGAGCATGATTCGTAAGGTCGATGCAAGATCTGTGCGTAGACAGTGGACTGATTCGCTGTGGAAGTCCGTTGTTCGTAAAGTCACCTTCATCTTCGTCCCGGGACATGCGGGAGTCTAGGGAAATGAACGAGCCGATAAATTGGTTGGCTCTGCATTCCCTGCAGATGGCCAGCCCCTGGATCGCGCCGATGTTATTAGCATCCTTAAAGAGATGTCGAGAACAGATGACTTTGGCGTCAGTGAATCCGCATCGCTGTCCAGGATGAAAGACTTGGGAGTAAGAATCGGCACGGCCAGACACGAGAGGTACATCGGGAAAACGAGGTGCCTCGTCAACCAACACAGAACTGGCACTATTAGCCACCGAACGCTGATGCATATGCTGTTGTGGGGGATATGAGTACCTATGGACCTGTTCGGAGTGCTATGACGATACCCCAGCTGATAACAGATAACTGATACTTTTCGTTTTATTAGTTATACACATTATGCTTTTCTCTTTGTCTGATGTATAAAGTATGTTTTTAGAGTTGTCAGTTATACACATTATACTTTTCGTTGTGTCAGTCATACACCGTGTAATTTCTGTGTATCCATCTTCATCGCGGCAGCGACGCAACATGGTATATTCTAAACAGTGTTTCTCGAAATGTATTCTCTTTACCCTGGGTCTTAAGAATAGCCAAGCAACAAATTCAGTTAATGCTGTGGGATACTACAACAATAGTTCTCAAAATGTATTCTATGGACCCAGGGCAGTCTTGAGGATAGCGAACCCATTCAGCCCATGCCTTGAAATCTAAGAACAATACATATCAGTAGGTGGTGTTGTAATGGTGTGGAAATTTGATTTCTGAAGAAAATGCAAAGAATACCATGTACAGACTGAACACCCAATGACCAAGTCCTACAAGAAACAAATGAAAATCGTAAATTCATTAGAGAAATTAGACGTAGTCAGTAAAAAGTTTTGGGGTTACATTATGAGAAGAAATAAATTGGAGAACTTGGTGACAAGTGGCAAGATTGAGGGGAAAAGAACAAGAGGATGGCAGAGAAGTAAATACCTGGATGGCTTGACCACGTGCATGGCCGAGACAGGAAGACAGAGCTGATCCACGACTCTGGTGATCGAGTGAGTTGGCGAGACATGACTTACCGGCATGGCATATGATGATTATGATGATGCAAATGTTGAATGATATTGTTGCTCTGTCCAGCAATGACGCATGCTCGGTGTTTACTCTTGTTTATTAAACGGTTACTTCATACGGTATAAAAGCAAATTTGACAGTAGACGTACTACCTACTTTCTGTTAGAGCCGAATTTTGGGCGGCGCTTACCAAACCCGACACCCCACATTGTGCCAACGGCTTCGGGCCGAAGAGCGCAATTGAACGAACGAACGAACGAACGAACAAACTTTATTTTCAAATGGTTCAGAATTGGGCACGCAGGCCCGTCTAACATTCTGCCCTTCTATCACTCTCTTTCATACATTATTTCATTCACACATCATTCAAGGCTAACAGAGAACAGCATCAATATAAAAGATATGCATTATAAAGGCATGGGCAAAATGCGAACATCAAAACTACACAACACAGTAAAATTAGATAATGGTCTGACACTTGTTATTAGCCATGTGGAATATACTGGCCTACCAAAAGGATTGAGAGGGTACAAGCCTTATCCTGGTGCGGGGAAAAGCAACCTAAAAACACAATGTCATTGTCATGAGGTGAGGTTGCTTCCTCTACAATGATACGAGTTCAGGCTCTATAATGTAGCGAGCTCACCTCAAGCTCTATGTGGCTCTGGGCATCAGGGGTACATGACAGCATATATTGAGGCATTCTGACACAGGACAGGGTAACCATCTGAATTCCACAACAACGACTCAACGCATATACTGATGGAATGAACTGCAATGTATTTCTTACAGCTGATCGCAGACTACGGTAATGAGTGTGGGATTGATGCCGACTTCAGTCATTCTCTCTCTCCATGCACTCCCGCTCTTTAATCAGAAATCATCTCCACAGACCAGTGAAAGTGTTGGGAACAAGGCCAGCCGCCCAGTGTATAATGCAAATCCAATATACTACTCCTACCTTCAACTGGAGCTCACCATACTCGAATTCCAACAGCTAGCGCTGCCTTTGGTGACTTATGAAGTATTAACGGTTTGACTCCCAAGACTGGTATTGAAAGCACATCCGATCACCTTGTCCGCTGGCACACAAACTAATGCTTAAGCCGTTATGGCCTTAGGTGACGTCGTATCATGACGTCTAAATTGCGTTCAATGTTGGTGTCACAATGTTCACCATTTGTGACACCCGTTATCTTCTTCTTTGATGCGCTAACTCATCAATTGCCTGCCTCACTGTCATTTACTACATGACAGTCATGGCAGGGCAGACCAAGCCCTAAGCCTTGGATGGCAGCTGGTCTAGGATCGAAGCTCCGACAGGCGGACAATTAGAGCATTGATTTGCTGATCCGGCATCTTCTGCAGCTTGTCTTGTTCCAGATGTATAGGCGTTACCTTTCTTCTGGAGTGAACTAGGCAGGCAGAGAGAGGGATCATGCTGCATGGGCAACACATGGTCTCTGTATTATAGCCCAGGCTTTGTGCTATGAAGAGGCAATAACGCCATCCCTGGTCTTAACTGGTCTCGGAATCAAAGCGAGAGGCAACTGTTACGGGTTACAAGTCCCTGTCAATTGGCGTAGACATGGGGCGCCACACTTGCCTCTGACGGTGAGAGACACCTACAGGTGTCACTGATCAGCTACCGCCCGCCTCAAGCTGGGAAGCCCCCGGCCAATTGGGTACTGATCCGCCACAGCCTGCCTGCTTCAATGGGTGCTTTGGGCTAGGACAAAATCTGGATAGCAGCCTGTAAAACCAATGCACCAGGTACTAATAAAAAGAAAAATAGAAACCTCAAGTTACGGCTTGCAATCTGGAACGTAAGAACCATGTGTCCAGGATTTTCCACTGACTTGACGAATATTAACGACGTGAGAAAAACGGCTGTGATTGATGCCGAACGTCGATATTGCTGGCCTGCAGAAGACTCGCATCGCCGAGGAAGGGTCACTCAGGGAAAACAATTACACCTTTTTTTTTTTGGAAGGGTAGAGGACAGGCAGAAAAAAGGCAACATGGTGTGGGCTTAGCAGTGAAGAATTCTCTATTTGGAATGATTGAAATTCCAGCAGGATGTAGTGAAAGACTATTATCCCTGCGCTTGGCAACCTCTTGTGGTTTTGCCACCATTATTACTGTATATGCACCGACAATCGAATCCTCTGATGATGTGAAGGATTCGTTCTATGAGGAGTTAGACTCCTTGATCAAGGCAGCCTCCAAAATTCGACTAAATTTGTATGCTCGGTAATTTCAATGCACGTGTGGGCAAGGGCTCGACATCATGGCCAGTGTGCCTGGGAAAATACAACATCGCTCGCATGAATGAAAATGGGCAAAGGCTGCTGGAGCATTTCACCAGAAATGACCTATGTATAATAAACTCCTTTTTTTTTTAACCAAAAGAGCTGCATAAGGTCACATGGAAACATCCAAGATCCAGCCATTGGCACCAGCTGGTCTTCATCATTACACGGAGACAACATCTGTGTCAGAATCTCTATGTCTCCAACCGAGATGCAGGAACATAGTTACGCCCGCCAGGCGCATAGTCTCCAGCCGGGATGCAGTAACATCGTTACGGCCGCCAGGCGAGTACCAGTTACCTGCCCACAGGGTTGCTGGCTGACGCGATCGTCAGCGGTCAGGCAACGACAAAGCAAGACGCACGCAGTCCTCGTGAAGCCAGTCCACAGGGCAAGCAATGTGTGAGGAAACCGGCAGACTGCTTGGGAACTCGGACATGACAAGACGTGTGGGTTGAGAAAGGCTTCGTGTAGTTTCTGTGCCCGAAAGTCGAGTGCTTGTATATCTTGTGAGATAGACTGTGATGCTGTGGGTTGTGTCTGTAAGTGTACTGATGTATTGTATATGTATAGTAATGATCATCGCATGCCAAACTAGATTGTCTTGCATGTGAATTGTAAATAAATGCATTGAACTTCGTGTCATTGTGTGTCAAGTCCAATCACTTTGTACTTGTACTTGTCTCACATATGTTAGGTCCAACGAGCCAGGTTTAAGACCCTGACATGTGTGAACGTGGGGGCTCGTCCTCATTGAACATACTAAAACTTCTACGATGATTCCCGTTGAGTGAGGATGGTATGGAGAATTGAAACCAAGAGAACGCGCTTGGTCCACACCTCAGTTAGAAGCTCTTGCTCTAGTGGTGGGTATAACAAAATTGTCCAGATTCCTTCTGGGACGGCATTTCATTGTAGAGTCCGACAATAGGCCATTAAAATTTATTACTTCAGGAGTCCCAACAAACCAGATGATAGCGCGCTGGTCTCTTTTGCTTCAGGATTACAGCTTTGAAGTTCGACATATCGCTGGCAGAACCAACACGATTGCTGATCTTTTCTCCCGTTGTCCGAACGACCCAGTAAGCACTAATATCTGAGTGCAGTGTGTTAGAAAACACTCAGACCAACACAGCCATCAGTGAATTTTTTTTTCCGAAATGCTGTGTACATCGATGATGTGATGTGATAGGGTTCATTCCCACTGTAAATATTGTTTTTTATGTTATTATTAATGTATTAATCGTCGTGAATAATTATGTAGTGTGTGGTAGAAAGCGAACAATATTAATTGTATATATTATAAAACAAGAACAGTGCCACATTCGCTTTCAACTTACCTGAAGCGAACTAGTCAAGTTATCAGTGGTATCTGCGAGTGGATCAAATGCCAGTGACATTTTAAGCCGTGAACGAAAGTGTGAACTGAACTTTGACATTTACACCACTGCAGTTAATCAGAATCCAGAAGTTTTCCAGCGAAACAACGAACACATTAACTATCAGAACAATTTCGCATTGCTACACCAGAGCGGAACAAGTGTGTGATAGAATTTTAACAACATCAGCTGTTCGTGTGTACTTCCGGATGATTTGGAAATTTAGACAAAAGTAGCAGACGATAAACAAAAACCTTAAAAATTTATGACGCTTCTAAAATAATTATGAAACACCAATTTCAAATACACGAATTGTGTATTAATATTTTCGACTAATGTAATCTTAGAATCATATCCTGATTAACTTATTCACACTACCGACATTTTTTCGCTAGTATGGAAAAGCATCAAGCTATGACGCTGAGAAATAGAATAATAATTGTAATAGTTTAGAGTTGACATCTTTTCAAATTATGTCCCTTTCATTTTTGTTGTTATTACTTTATTACACTAAGGGCGGTAAATTGAAATGTATTCAGAGATGTGTTGTATAAAAATAGCCATTGTGTTGCCAGATGGTCAGCACTCCAAGAGGTCATCAGCTGGGTATGGTATAGGGTTACCGAAGTTGTAGACCAACGGAAGAGCTCCCGGCCAAATGAGGTCGGAACTCGAGCGTTGAATACGGCTTATAAAAAGTCGTATTACGTTCTTACCCGATGTTTTTTGTTGCAAAAAGCATATTATTCAGTTTTTTTAGAGGTTGCGAGGTAGTTGCATTGTTGCTGGTGCTACCGATCTGACTGGGTCAATATTGCAACTCAGGTGATCATCCATCGAGAGGATGAAACTTGGAAAGTGGTGAAGATTGAACACCGCATGACTTAACATACAACTTGCATTTCTTATGTATTTCTATGCCAATGTACATGACAACAGAAAGGTCGATTCTGACATGGTTAAAATATAAACCCTGTGTCTAGGTAGATTATACATGAAATATAAAATCTTTCATGAATAAGCCCCGGGGGAGCGTGTCAGAATCTCTATGTCTCCAACCGAGATGCAGGAACATCGTTACGCCCGCCAGGCGCATAGTCTCCAGCCGGGATGCAGTAACATCGTTACGGCCGCCAGGCGAGTACCAGTTACCTGCCCACAGGGTTGCTGGCTGACGCGATCGTCAGCGGTCAGGCAACGACAAAGCAAGACGCACGCAGTCCTCGTGAAGCCAGTCCACAGGGCAAGCACTGTGTGAGGAAACCGGCAGACTGCTTGGGAACTCGGACATGACAAGACGTGTGGGTTGAGAAAGGCTTCGTGTAGTTTCTGTGCCCGAAAGTCGAGTGCTTGTATATCTTGTGAGATAGACTGTGATGCTGTGGGTTTTGTCTGTAAGTGGACTGATGTATTGTATATGTATAGTAATGATCATCACATGCCAAACTAGATTGTCTTGCATGTGAATTGTAAATAAATGCATTGAACTTCGTGTCATTGTGTGTCAAGTCCAATCACTTTGTACTTGTACTTGTCTCACATATGTTAGGTCCAACGAGCCAGGTTTAAGACCCTGACAATCTGAACCATACATCATTTACTCGAAGTTACCACAGTGCTGACTGTGATTCGGATCATTCTTTGGTTGTTGCAATGGTTAGACTGAGACCAAAGAGTATCTACACAGCTAAACACAAATCTAGCCCCAGGATTAATATTAATAACACTCTCGATCCTGAACAGTGCTTTGAGTTTCAACAGCAACTTGAAGACGCTTTCACTGATACACCAGAACATTGTACAGAAAGTGAAAGGTGGAGTAAACTTAAGGAAACTCTTTATAAAACTGCCGTATTGCTTTACGGTACTGTGGATCATAAGAGGCAGGACTGGTTTGCGGCAAATAGCCAGACACTGCAGCCCTTGATTGATAAGAAGACGATAGCTCACTTAAGAAACAAGGAAATAACAACGCGAAACACTCTGAGTGAGCTGAAAAAAGCTAGGAAAGATGTGGGAAAGGTTGCCACGCAGTGTGCAAGTGACTATTGGATCAAATTATGTGAGTCCATTCAAAATGCAAGTGATAAGGGAAACATCAGAAGCATGAATGTAGAGATAAAGAAAGCCTATGGTCCAATGATCAAAAGAAGTGCACCATTGAAAAAACTTGACTGGAGAAATCATCACTGGTAAGAAACAGCAGATGGATAGATGGATAGATCACAATTTGGAGCTTTACTTAAGTGAGACCAAACTAGCGGATGTTTCCCCCAACGCCATAGAGGTCCTACCAACTCTTGACCACCTGGACACACTTCCCACTATAACAGAAGTTAAGCGTGCTATAAATGAACTTGCATCTGGCAAGGCTCAGGTAAGACTGGGATTCCAATAGAGGTTGTCAGGGGTGGGCAAGACACACTTACTCTACAGATCCACCAACTAATAGAGCTATGCTGGCGAGAAGGACAAGTCCCACAGGATTTCAAAGATTCAGGCATCATAACACTGTACAAGAACAAGTGCGATCGGAGCGACTGTAACAACTATTGGGGTATCTCACTTCTGTGCATTGTTGGAAAAAGTATTTGCCAGAATTGTTCTGCGCAGACTTCAAGTTCTAGGCGATTAAGTCTACCCCCCGAATGACAGTGTGGCTTTCGACAAAACCGGTCTACCATTGATACGATATTCTCATTGCGACACATGCAAGAAAAATGCCGCGAACAGAATCAACCACTGTTTATTGCCTTCATCGACCTCACAAACACATTTGATTTGGTCAGTCGTGAGGTTCTGTTCAAGGCACTAAAGAAGGTTGGCTGCCCAACTGCTCTTCTGTCCATTGTGGAATCGTTCCACACAGGCATGAAGGGTACAATCAAGTTTGATGGTGCAACTTCTGAAGAGTTTGAAATCAAGAGTGGAGTTATGCAAGGTTGTGTACTAGCTCCCACCCTCTTTGGAATATACTTTTCACTTCTACTGAAATATGCCTCTCGTGATCAGGATGGTGGTATATACATTCACTCACGCTCAGATGGCGGCCTCTACAATGCTCAGAGATTGAAGGCCAAGACCAAAATTAGGAGGGTACTGATCAGAGAGTTGATTTGTGCAGATGATGCTGTAGTTACTACCCACTCTGATGAAGAATTACAAGGTCTACTATCTGCAGTCTCCAATGCTTGTTCTTGTCACGAGCTCGCCATGAGTTAACCAGATAATAATACCGACGTTTGCTTGGCGTATATTTTCTAGGCCACAACAGTCGTACTAACAGAGTAAACACAGCTGCACGGGATACATCAGGTCAGCCCATATACACATTTGGTGGTGAGTGAGGAGGAAGTGAGTGCGCTGAATCATATATCACTTTGACAAGTCATAAACATATCAGAGGGAAAACGGAAGTACTTAGCACGGAAGTAACAGTACATATGTCAATTCTGGGTTTCCGGAACATCGAGAAGATTGACGGGGTTATTGGCAACTGTTGTTGGGGGTATACAGGAACTCGTTGGCTTGTTTTGGAGGTCAAAACCAGTGATGACAAATCTAACATTAATGGAGCCAGGGAGGATGGATCCCTGACAGGGGATGATCTGCCAATGTGCCACCTGTGTGGGGGCATAAAGGATAACGTCACGTGGCCAACTTTGGTAGTTTGCCATATAAACCCGAGTTGGGACCAACTAGGGGGACTTGAAAATGCTCTAGTCGGAGTGCCAGGGCACTGCAGTGCTTAGTGGAAATAATATCTACCGTGTGTTAATTAGTGACTTAATTTTACACGTGCCTAAAATGGCAGATGATGATATGATTGATAGGACTGCAGTAGTGCCATTTAAGGTATAACCTATTATAATATATTCGTTCTAATTAATATAGACTGTGGCCTTGTTAAACTATAGTGTGATGATTAGCACTGTTAGTGGAAACTAACTAGAGTAGGGAAGTGATACTTGGCTCTGTTAGTTGAGAATAGATTAGTGAAGTGTGGATAAGCTTTACTAGTTGAGAATTGAGTAATGAGGGATAATTGGGATTTTCCCGTTGGTGTCCCTGGTGGGCGGGGTTCCGCATTCTGTTTGCTGATATTTTTTGTCTTGGCCTGATGATAACCTATGTGGTCAGTTCACATGTCCCTGATGGGTTCATTATATTTTCTGAGTGAGGCCGATGGCCCACGATCATCTAATAGAGATCAGTGACGGGGAGGCTATCACCAGTTGTATGATTTATTTTACAGGTTCCTCGGGTTGGAATGAAGAACCCGGACCCAATGTAACATCCGATCCCGGATAAATTATGATGTAGAGAGATGGGCCAGCAACTTTCGCAACGGAAGAAGTTAATACACATTGCTCGGTGGAGTCTAATGGTATATGTATCCTACATGAGTGAATACCAATCGTTAACACACCTGAAGTGATGGAGGTTCAGCCCATGTGGAACTAGATCAGTAGGGACTGATGTTCACAGTAGATGAAACCAAACATTGAAGTGTAGTTGTTCCACGTATCAAGGAAATCAGAACTTTCAGACTATATCTAGTGAATAAAGCAAGCCATTTTATTCTAGATACATTAACTGTTTAATAATGAGAACTAGTGAACATTTCATTGGCACCTTGCCGTCTTGACAGACGATAGTTTGTGCTTTAAAAAGGCATAATAACTTTTAACTATGGCGGTAGCGAGTGTGACTGATAAGGCCAATTTGCGCTGTAAATGTCCGTTCACAGTGGGTGCATGTGAACACGTGGTCATTTCCACCATCATGCACCATCTTACGTCTCAAACGCTTGATGTGTGACTTTTCTGCAATGATTTTCTCCTTTGACTTTATTCCATTTCTGATATTTGCCCTCCATGCAACACGTTCAGCGGCGACTTGCTCCCAATGTGCATTATCAATGCCTGTATCAATCATGTCCCGCTTACACACATCTTTGTATCGTAGTAGAGGCCGACCCTGAGATCTCTTACCCATCTGTAATTCACCAAAAAAGATATCCTTTGGTATTCTACCATCATCCATCCTCCTAAGATGTCCTATCCATCTAAGTCTACGAAGACTGAGCATGGAATAAACTGTCACACAACCTGATCTTTCCAATACTTCAGTATTTGTGATTTTGTCTTGCCACTTAATACCAAGAATTCTTCGCAGACACCGCATATGAAAGCTGTTTAAGTTGTTCTCTTGGTGTGAGTAAGTTGTCCAGGTTTCACTGCCATAGAGAAGAGTACTAAGGACACAGGCTTGATAGACAAGGACTTTTGTTTTGGCAGTAAGCTTCCTGTTCTCCCAGACTCTTTTTCTTAACCTGTTCATTGTTGTTGCTGCCTTACCAATCCGGATGTTGATTTCCTGATCTAGGGATAATTTGCTATTTACCACTGATCCTAGATATGTAAAATGGTCTACTATCTCTAGTTCAGCGTCGTCAATAAAGATTGATGGTACCCCATGTGCACCTTGTGACATAATCTGTGTCTTCTTTTTGCTAATTGTTAAACCAAATTCAGAACAAGCATTGGAGAATGCAGATAGTAGACATTGCAATTCTTCCTCAGAGTGGGTCGTAACTGCAGCATCATCTGCAAAAAGCAACTCTCTGATCAGTACCCTCCTAATTTTGGTCTTAGCCTTCAATCTCTGAGCATTGTAGAGGCCGCCATCTGAGCGTGAGTGAATGTATATACCACCATCCTGATCATGAAATGCATATTTCAGTAGAAGTGAAAAGTATATTCCAAAGAGGGTGGGAGCTAGTACACAACCTTGCTTAACTCCACTCTTGATTTCAAATTCTTCAGAAGTTGCACCATCAAACTTGATTATACCCTTCATGCCTGTGTGGAACGATTCCACAATGGACAGAAGAGTTGGTGGGCAGCCAATCTTCTTTAGTGCCTTGAACAGACCCTCACGACTGACCAAATCAAATGCCTTTGTGAGGTCGATGAAGGCAATAAACAGTGGTTGATTCTGTTCACGGCATTTTTCTTGCATTTGTCGCAATGAGAATATCATATCAGTGGTAGACCGGTTCTGTCGAAAGCCACACTGTGATTCGGGGTAGACTTGATCTCCTAGGACTTGAAGTCTGCGCAGAACAATTCTGGCAAATACTTTTCCAACAATACACAGAAGTGAGATACCCCTATAGTTGTTGCAGTCGCTCCGATCGCCCTTGTTCTTGTACAGTGTTATGATGCTTGAATCTTTGAAATCCTGTGGGACTTGTCCTTCACGCCAGCATAGCTCTATTAGCTGGTGGATCTGTATAGTGAGTGTGTCTTGCCCACTCCTGATAACCTCTATTGGAATCCCATCCTTACCTGGAGCCTTGCCAGATGCAAGTTCATTTATAGCACACTTAACTTCTGTTATGGTGGGAAGTGTGTCCAGGTGGTCAAGAGTTGGTAGAGCCTCTATGGCGTTGAGGGCATCATCCGCTAGTTTGGTCTCACTTGAGTAAAGCTCCAAATAGTGCTCTACCCATCTGTCCATCTGCTGTTTCTTATCAGTGATGATTTCTCCAGTCAAGGTTTTCAATGGTGCACTTCTTTTGATCACTGGACCGCAGGCTTTCTTTATTCCTTCATACATGCTTCTTATGTCTCCCTTATCACTTGCGATTTGAATGGACTCACATAACTTGATCCAATAATCATTTGCACACTGCCTGGCAGCCTTTTGCACATCCTTCCTAGCTTGCCTAAGCTCACTCAGAGTGTTACGCGTTGGTCTTTCCTTGTTTCTTAAGAGAGCTTTCTTCTTCTTATCAATCAAGGGCTGCAGAGTCTCGCTGTTGGCCGCAAACCAGTCCTGCCTCTTATGATCCACAGTGCCGTAAACCCCTACGGCAGTTTTATAAAGAGTTTCCTTAATTTGACCCCACTTTTCATTTACTGTACAATTTTCTGGTGTATCAGTGAAAGCGTCTTCAAGTTGCTGTTGAAACTGAAAGCACTTTTCAGGATCATGAGTGTTAATAATATTAATCCTGAGGCTAGGTTTGTGTTTAGCTGTGTAGATTCTCTTTGGTCTCAGTCTAACCCTTGCAACAACCAAAGAATGATCCGTATCACAGTCAGCACTGTGGTAACTACGAGTCAATGATATATGGTTCAGATGTTGTCTCCGTGTGATGATGAAGTCCAGCTGGTGCCAATGGCTGGATCTTGGATGTTTCCATGTGACCTTATGCATCTCTTTTGTTTTAAAAAAGGAGTTTGTAATACATAGGTCATTACTGGTGCAATGCTCCAGCAGCCTTTGCCCATTTTCATTCATGCGACCGATGTTGTATTTTCCAAGGCACACTGGCCATGAACTCGAGTCCTTGCCCACACGAGCATTGAAATCACCGAGCATATAAATGTAGTCAGATTTTGGAACTGCCTTGATCACGGAGTCTAACTCCTCATAGAACGAATCCTTCACATCATCAGAGGAATCGAGTGTCGGTGCATATGCAGTAATAATGGTGGCAAACCCACAAGAGGTTGCCAAGCGCAGGGATAATAGTCTTTCATTTCCTCCTGCTGGAATTTCAATCATTCCCAGTAGCGAATTCTTCACTGCAAAGCCCACACCGTGTTGCCTTTTTTCTGCCTGCCCTCTACCCTTCCAGAAAAAGGTGTAGTTGTTTTCCCTGAGTGACCCTTCCTCAGCGAGGCGAGTCTCCTGCAGGCCAGCAATATCAATGTTTAGACGATTGAGTTCGGCATCAATCACAGCCGTTTTTCTCACATCGTCAATATTGGTCAAGTCAGTGGAAAATCCTGGACACATGGTTCTCACGTTCCAGGTTGCAAGCCGTAGCTTGAGGTTTCTATATTTATATTTGTTTGTACCTGGTGCGTTGGTTTTACAGCCTGCGATTCAGATTTTGTCCTAGCCCCAAGCACCCATTGAAGCAGGCAGGCTGTGGCGGATCAGCACCCATTTGGCTGGGGGCTGCCCAGCTTGAGGCGGGCGGTAGCTGATCAGTGACACCTATAGGTGTCTCCCACCGTCAGAGGCAACGCGTGGCGCCCCATGTCTACGCCAACTGACAAGGACTTATAACCCGTAACAGTTGCCTCTCGCTTTGATTCCGAGACCAGTTAAGACCAGGGATGGAGTTATTGCCTCTCCATAGCACAAAGCCTGGGCTAAAATATAGAGATCATGTGTTGCCCATGCAGCATGATCCCTCTCTCGGCCTGCCTAGTTTACTCCAGAGGAAAGGCAACACCCCTACATCTGGAACAAGACAAGCTGCAGAAGCTGCCGGATCAGCAAAGCAATGCTCTAACTGTCCGCCTGTCGGAGCTTCGATCCTAGACCAGTCGCCAACCAAGGCTTAGGGCCTGGTCCGCCCTGCCATGACATTTTGTCTTTAGCTTGCATTTCCTCGCACCAGGGTAAGGCTTGTACCCTCCCAATTGCGCTCTTCCGCCCGAAGCCGTTGGCACAATGTGGGGTGTCGGGTTTGGTAAGCGCCGCCCAACGTTCAGCGCTAACAGAAACCAGGTAGTACCGTCTACTGTTATACGGTAGCTCAGTCATATCTGACTAAGACCTGACACCAGCATTCTGTGAACATTTATCAAGAGACAAAAAGACTTGTTAGTAGGACAGTGTTCCATGTTTGTTTTCACTGCGCCGGAATTATGAAGCCGGAGTTTCTATAAACTATTAGGAACAGTTGCGTTAGGAAATATACTAGTATTTTCCACGGATTATATTTACATGAGATTCAGATCTCATGGTCATCAGAGTTCCTGGAGGAGGACATGTCTGGAGAGAAGGATACGACTTCGGTGAGGTTTTTCGTACTGACTTGAATGATGTCGTGTGATCCTTGCCATGATGTGTACACTATGATCCTGAACTTTGAAGGCTGACCTACACATTTATGTTATAATACACGTGTCATGGTCTTACTCTTATCTAAATAATGGTTCGGGTTCATACAGGCAACAATACACTGTTCGCTAGGATATAGAACATTTATTGTAATAAGTGTACAGTTGGCGCAGTGGGTAAACAGACCCGCGCTCTCTTATATTACATATCACAGATAGTTAAACACCAAGCATATAGTTGTCATACAACAATCTAGCACACTATCTAGCCTAAGTATATCTATGAATATCTATGAGTCCCTCTCAGGCAGGCCTTGTTGTCTCTCCCCAGTCCGTTTGTCCTCTGCCCGTCTCCGCGTGTCCTAACTCGACACGGGCGGTAACTCTGTCCGAGTTCCTCGTGGACCCCGCATTAGGCGGGCCACATCAGTGTCCACGGAATCATGGACTTAGTGACCATCTCTTTCGAGAAGGTTCTAGATTACTCGGGTCCTGCTCGACTCAATGGTTTCCCTTGGGCTGGAGTTGCAGCCCTTTATTATATGTGCACGTGAGGCGGTGACAGGATCCCTCCTCCCCCCTGACATGATTTGTTGTTGGGTAATTAGATCTGTTCTAATTCTGTCACCGAATCACATAAAGTTGGTGTTTGTAGTTTGGTGGATAGTAACCTGGCAACCTACCTATTAGCACTAAAAACTCATGTATTATACCATACAACACTTCTCTGATTTGGTGCAGAGATCCCTGTCTCTCGTGTGCTTAAATATGCTTATCAGACCGAAGTTACGTGGCGTTTTAGTAGTTGTATTGACAACTCGCCCTTCTCATAGTACCCGAAATGGTACCCAGACAAATAACCCCTATATAACAGAGGGTTAACAAGACCGAAGTCTTGGCTAAATAAGTACACCTTCAAATCTTGATCTGTGTGTGTATTTCTATACACTTTTACTCCCGTATGTTATATAATGCTAAATATGTAGTTACCTTGTTCTTTTATCCCCCTCAGACTACAAGTGTCCCTGTTGGCTTGTTAGTGTGTTAACTAATAAGTTGATGTATCTAATAACGTGACTGTATTTTAAATTGATAGTGTTGAGTTTTGAGGTTTGTGTAACGTGCGTGCTGAATGTGTGGTGTAATTCCAAGCGTCACGAGTTGGGATAACCTCAATCATGTAATACTGCACTGTGTGCAATACCTGACTAGGTATTCCAAGTAGTGGTGCTTAGATGTATCCTAACTGCTAATCTAAGTATATTAACATAACTACTAAATTAACGCCCTACTAAACTAAGTTCTAAACATGTATTGACAAATTAGACAAGTAATGCACTTTTACATGGAAGACGCAGACAAATTACAATGAATACGTTTTGCGTACAATTTGTCCGCCAAGTGTATCGTTCTCTCATTTAATCCTTTCACGCAGTCATTCACTCATCTGTCATTCAAAATAGTAATTGGCTAAAATATATATTTAAAGTTGAGGTAAGCGTTATTGCCCTTAGAAAAAATGGGCTAGGCGATATTTGCCCTTTAAGAAAATACGTACTTTTTGTACGATAAATGAAAAATAGGTTATAATTTAACTAGAGACAATTGTATAGGACGGTTATTTAGCATATGAATGGTACCGTCTGTAATATTAAAGTAGAATATGTACAAGTTATAGGTTAACACAATTTATATACATCATTAATGGAAATATAATACATATTTAATAGTAAACTAATTAATTAAATAACTCCAACGATGATGTGCGCGTTGACGTCCCTTCGTTCGTGTGTTATGCCATGAATGTTAAAGTTAGTATGGCTGTCTCTTGAGTGTTGTCGTCGATGTTGTTATGTTTCGGATGTTTGCAAAGTTTTGTAGCAACAGCAAGTATGGATTGCTCTCACTGTCCCGTGTGAAATATTACATTGTTCAGAGATAGTTCACTGGTTGATATAATTGGTTGAAATGAACATACAGTTACTATTTCTTGATGGAATCGTTCTAGAGCTTAGGCATTTGATGGTATAGTTCTTACAAGATAGCTCTTAACGTATGTTTAAGGGTGACGTAATTAACCTAATCACTGAGAGTACTCTAGCAGGTGTAGAGTCACACTGTTATATGTAACGGAATAAAAGTATCACAGTTTATAGTGTGGCTACTGGCCAATGTGATTAGAGTCATTCTACTGGCGCATTTGTCTGCCGTGATAAAAGGTCAGCCACTATGTTCTCGGTGCCCTTAATATGGCGAATTTCGAAGTCAAAGTCTTGAAGTAGAAGACACCATCTTTGTAACCTGTTGTTTTTGGGCGACCCATGGTTAAGGACTAATAATGGCGAACTGTCTGTGAGGACCACAAAATGGCTTCCCAAGAGGAACTTAGATAGTCTCAATATACAGAACAAAAGGCTCAAACACTCCAATTCAACTGTGGCATAACGAGTCTCAGCCTTCTTCAGTTTGCGGCTTACGTAGAGGATCGGGTGTCGAACGCCATCCACTTCCTGCATTAAACATCCTCCTATTGCGATAGCGCTCGCATCTGTGGTCAAAATAAAGGGTAAATTTATGTTGGGTAATCGTAAGACTGGTGGATTTGCAAAAAATATGTTTCGAACCTACACATTGCATCATCTAAGCTGGTACTTTTACAAATTTTTGATGGATGATCTTTAGTTAACATATCAGAAAAAACTGAGGTGAGTTCTGCCCAATGTGGAATGAATTTAGAATAATAGTTAATCAGACCTAGTAAACTTCTAACCTGTTTCTTTGTGGTAGGTACTTCTAGATTAAGGATCTTGGAAACAATTTTATCATCAGTCAACAATTTTCCTTCAGAAATTCTATGACCAAGGAAGTCTATTTGTGTATAGCCTATTTCAACCTTGGAAGGTTTGATAGTAAGTCCAAAAAGAGAGATTTGGTGGAAGACTTGTTTAAGGGTGAGTAAGTGAGAAGTCATATCAGAAGAATGGACGCATATATCATCAATATAAGCAACTACGTCATTAATTCCGTGTAATAACAATCTTGTTAGTCTCACAAATGTGGCCGGTGCGTTCTTCAGGCCAAAAGGAAGATATAGCCATTCGTATAACCCGAGAGGCGTTGCGAATGCTGTTATATGTCTACAAGAAGGGTGTAGAGGAACTTGCCAATATCCTTTCGCTAAATCTGTCTTAGAAAATAAGGATGATTGAGCCATATCTAAAATAAGATCTTCACAACTGTTCATAGGCTCTGCATCCGTTGTTGTTCTGGTATTCAATATTCTATAGTCGATGCACAAGCGGATTGTCTGGTCTTTCTTTTTCACCAAGACAATCGGTGAAGAATATTGAGACATAGATTTTTGAATAGTGCCATTCTTCTCTAAATCTAAAATTTCTTTATCTAAATTAGATCTGTAATGGAGAGGAATAGAATATGGTCTACATTTGACCGGTCTCAGATCTGTTAGCACAATTGAATGTGTTATTCTATCAGTGCGTCCAGGTTTGTTGGAAAAGATCGTCTTATAGTCGTCTAGGAGCGTCAAAATGTCCTGTCGCTGTTGTTGTGTCAAAGTGTCAGAGATATGTATGTCCTTTATACTTCCGTCATCAGTCATAATTGGCACAGGGATTTCAGAGTTGTCCATGTTTGTCTGATTTATCACAGATGCTACAGTTTGTAAATTGTCTTCAATGTCATTGTCGTCGTCGTCGAGATCGATCGTCAATATGTCGTCAAATTTGTCGTAATTGTCAATATCACAGATTGTCGGTAATGTCCATCTGTCTTCGTCGTTGTCGTCGTCGTAAGCGTGTGTCGTTAACGATGCTTCGTGTGTCGAGGTGTTATTCCGTTGGGAAATTGTCGGTTCGTCTCCGTCAACAGTTTGTTGCGTCTGTTCATTTGTCTCATTGTCCTGTCTAGCATAGTATGGTTTCAACATATTTACATGTAATAATTTCAATTTTCCATTTACAGAGAATGTAGTAGGGTTATTCCCCTTGACCAGTTTATGACATGTATCACAAGATGTACAAAATGATTTAATCTCTTGGTCAAACTTTGGCCAATAAAAATGGGTTAGGACAATAGCCTTGGTCATTTCGTATCCCATATGACCTCCAAAAGGGGAGTCATGGGCTATTTTTAGCACTTGGTTTCGATGTGCTTGTGGTAAAACAATTTGCTGTGTCGTGGTCTGCTTTGTTGTGTAAAGTCTCGTTAAGATGTTATTGTGTAGCCTAAATGTCCACGATGCCTGTTTAGTGACTTTTGGTTTAAGTCCAAGTAATTTAAAGTATGGTGCAAGTGATTTATCTGCTTTTTGTTCATTACCAAAAGTGATGTTAGTTGAGTTTGGCGCTACTATTTCTAATGATTCCTGCAGTTGGTCGGTGTTGGTTTTGTGGGTTGTGTGTCGTGTTATTGCGTTTGTGTGTTGTGTTTTTTTTTGTTGCACATTTACAGGTTCGGTACTTGGTAGTTTGGTAGCATCCTCAATTCGAGGTTTTAATTCGGTCGTATCGTTTCTTGATTCGACCGCCCCTGCATTGTACACCTCGGTAAATTTTTCCTGAATTACCTCAGTGGTTGTCTCCCTTGGTATTTTGGCAGTTTGAGACAAGCAAGAATGGTGTTTCTCTTTTGTGTCGCTATTTCTGTGGTGGATACCGTGTTTTTGCTCCCACCTTTTGATTTCTCTTTCAGAGCATGGATGTATGTTGGGTAAATTACCAAGTATAATATCCGCGACGGGATTTTCAAGGATAGCACACAATACTCGCCCAGATATGAAAGGTGTTTGAATTTCGACCAAAGCAAGGGGGTATTTCTCTGTCGTACCTGAGAATGTGCGACACGTCACATGTTTGTCTGTGTAGTCTTTAGCGTCTATTAATGTTTTCCTCACCCCACAGAGCGTTGCGCCGGAATCACGAATTAACGTGCACTTTTTGTTGTTAACAAACCCTGTATCAAAAACTAGCTTGCCTGTAGATGATAAGGCCGCGTTAGCTGTTTCATTTGCAATTGGGACTATGTGACCACAATGTAGTGTTGTGTCAAGTTGGAACTTCGTACAGGTGTTGCACTTACTGTCTGTTATGGTGTTTATGATGTGTACAGCATTCCCAAGCTCGCTTTCATTGTCGTGTTGATTGTCACATTCATTTAGTGACTCAAGCTCTTCGTCAGACGACGTTTCTACTAATGCCGCATTGGCTTGTTTCAATAACTTTCGGCCTTCACAATCCTTATTATAGTGACCCCAGCTATTGCAGAAATAACATTTAATTGCTCTGTGGTAAGCCATGCGTTTAGCTGTTTGCTTCTCCACCATCTTTTTGAGGTGTTCAGGGTAGGTGGGTGATTTGTCACACATCCCGTAACTGTCGTGATGAAAATTGCAATATTGGCATCTTACTATTCTACCGACATTGGATCGTGGTTTAAATCTACTCTGTGATTGTTTGGAGTATTTGGTGTTCACTACTGCAGCTGCTGTATCATTGTGACTTATGTTATGTTGAAAAATATCCCTATTTGCTGTGAAAAATGCATTCCCCTTCGCCTCGATTTCCTGAATGCTCTTACAGTCCATTTGTTTTAAGAACTTGGCAAAAGGTGTGGGGATGGTGCTAACTATTTTATCTATTATAATCAGCTCCTTAAGTTTATCATGGCTATTGTTGGTTTTAGCCGAGTTAATCCATTTTGTGCATATGTCTTGGATTGTACTGACGTAATCTATAAAGGTTTGGTTTGGTTGTGGAGATAATTTGGCAAATTGTTGTTGGTAACCTGCAGTGTCTAAAGAAAAATGTTGGAGAATGCGTTGTTTTAGGTACTCATAGTCTTTTCGCATTTCCTGTGGTATTGTCTCTATTACTTTCAGTGGTTCAAGAGCTAAATTTCTCATTAGAATAAATGCCCAATCTGATTTACTGATTTTATGATGAGACATGAGACACTCAAAATTTTCTAAGTAGGCGGAGATGGAATCTCCAGAACAGAAAGCCTTTACGAGACCTTTATATTTATTATATTTTTGTTCTTCTTCTTTGCTTCTTAACTTATTTATTGATATTTCTGCGTTGGCCTCCATTTCCATCTGTTTTAGTTCAATCTGTGTCTCGGCATTTAGTTGGGCCTGTTTGGCGGCGGCCTCAAGTTCCATCTGCAATTTCTTTTCATTGGCCTCCAATTGTAATTTCTTTTCATCTGCTTGCATTTGCATTTGCAATTTCTTTTCCTCGGCCTCCATTTGCAGTTTCTTTTCCTCGGCCTCCATTTGTAGTTTCTTTTCATCTGCTTGCATTTGCATTTGCAATTTCTTTTCCTCGGCATCCATTTGCAGTTTTCTTTCTTCTCGTTCTAGCGCTCTTTCTTCACGGGCAATGTTTTCTGCGTGTGTTTTCTGTGCCCATTCTGACAGTTTTTCTTCTTTATAACCTAACTTTATTCCTTGCTCAATGCATTGATCTAAACTAGACATTTTGTGTTTTACTTGTTTGTCAAGTTTATAGAGTTGAATCCCTTAGAAAAATATGTTGTGTGGTCAAAAATTGGTTTACTCCCCTAATTATTAATGTGTAAATCAAAATGCAAGGTTATGTTGGTGACAAGCTTATGAATATGCAAAGAAATCAATATGATACAAAATAATACGTTGATGAAACATGAGAAGTACAGCTTAGAAGTACAATGAGTATGAGGTGAAACTTAGCTCTGAATTTTGAAGCTCCTCGATGTTGTCTTGTACTCTCGTCACTGTTGGAAAGGTTTCATCGGTTGGACGCGGCACTTGTTGCGGGACAATCTGCTCGTGGAGCGAGAAAACATTAGTCACTGTTACACCAAAAAAAAAAAAAATGTCAAAATAGTAACATGTCAGAAAAAAAAATTGTTTACAGAATCAAAATAAAGAGGCGCTGCGGAGGCAATGGTGAGACATTGCCGAGGGACTCAGATTATTTCTATTTTATTGCTAGATAGCTACTAGTTCTATGTAAACTTGTAACGTTAATAATTTCTTTGATTTAAACAAATCAATGTGTTATCAAAAATCAATGTTTTACCAAAAATCAATGTGATATGCTTAAATAATTAATTTTACATGGCATTTAACAGGTTTTTAAGAAAACATTCTATGCCAAAACCGGAAAACTAGCCCCCAAAAAGCCTGTCATGGTCTTACTCTTATCTAAATAATGGTTCGGGTTCATACAGGCAACAATACACTGTTCGCTAGGATATAGAACATTTATTGTAATAAGTGTACAGTTGGCACAGTGGGTAAACAGACCCGCGCTCTCTTATATTACATATCACAGATAGTTAAACATCAAGCATATAGTTGTCATACAACAATCTAGCACACTATCTAGCCTAAGTATATCTATGAATATCTATGAGTCCCTCTCAGGCAGGCCTTGTTGTCTCTCCCCAGTCCGTTTGTCCTCTGCCCGTCTCCGCGTGTCCTAACTCGACACGGGCGGTAACTCTGTCCGAGTTCCTCGTGGACCCCGCATTAGGCGGGCCACATCAGTGTCCACGGAATCATGGACTTAATGACCATCTCTTTCGAGAAGGTTCTAGATTACTCGGGTCCTGCTCGACTCAATGGTTTCCCTTGGGCTGGAGTTGCAGCCCTTTATTATATGTGCACGTGAGGCGGTGACAACACGACACACTTTTTCTTCGCATACACGTCTCATACACGTTACACTTTTCTTTTAATAAATTAGTCTTTATTAATTTTTAGAAGCAAGAGTTGTTGAGTATGTTGCGTTGGGGAAGTATGAGAGGGGGCATAGTACGACAGTGAGAGAGTGACAGGAAAAGGTGTCCATAGGCTGATGGAGTGTGTTGGACGGAAGCTGGTGGATTCTCCAGAATATTGAGAAGGAAAAAATATTATAATGTGGGTGTCGGCTCTCTTCACTCCAGGGACGACACTGTAAAGGAGGACACGACATTATTGGGGGCTCGTAAACGTGATCTTTGGACAGCGGGATCTCTCGTAAACGTGATCTTTGGACAGCGGGATCTCTCGTAAACGGAATCTTTGGACAGCGGGATCTCTCGTAAACGTGATCTTTGGACAGCGGGATCTCTCGTAAACGTGATCTTTGGACAGCGGGATCTCTCGTAAACGGAATCCTTGGACAGTGGGATCTCTCGTAAACGGGATCTTTGGACAGCGGGATATCCCGTAAACGGAATCCTTGGACAGCGAGATCTCCTGCAAGCAGGAACCTTTGACAGTGGGATCTTCTGACAACGGGGTTTTTTGACACGGGATCCTTAGTTATTAGAGGGAGATATCATTTTGGAGAATCCAGCTAGAGTGAATGTGGATAGGGGTTAGGACTAATATCTTACCTGTTCACACTTCACACGTCTGCATAGGTCTGTGGTCCTGATTCTACTCTTGTCACTGAGTGAATGTGCTGTGTGTGGTAATATCTAGATTTATAGTACTTGTTCATATATCTGTATAGTAAATTGCAGTTATATTGTACTAGACCTGCTAGCTTACCTCTCTGTATAATGGCCACCCCTAAACTTAGCACAGCAGAATTAAAGGCAAGGGGGGAAGAAATGGGATTGGCGGGGTCTGCTCTAACGGATTACATACAGGAAGTGGAGAGAGAGTATCGTCAAGCAGAAAGGGAAGATCGAAACGCCGAGCTGGAATTGAGAAGGAGGGAATTGGAAGCTGAGCAAGCAGCTAGGAAATTTGAAGCTGAGCAAGCAGCTAGGAAATTAGAAGCTGAACAGGAAGCACAGAAAAGGGAGCACGAGTACCGGATGAGGGAACTCGAGCTCAAGAGTCAATCTAATGGAGAAACTGAGGGAGCAGTTGGAGGTTCCTCCATCCCAGGATCAACACCAGTAGGTGGACATGGGTACCATGCTATGAAGTTTCCTTTAGCGGTCTACGAGGAGGACAAAGAGAAGATTGACCAGTACCTTCAACGCTTCGAGGCTATGTCAGTTGCTATGGGTCTGGAGCGTAACAAATGGAATCTTAAGCTATCCCAGGGATTACGCGGGACCGGATACGAGGTTTATACTCGCCTGCCACCAGGACATGAGAACAATTATGATGAGTTAAAGACGGCTCTGCTGAAACGATTCGAGGTTACGTCACATACCTACCGGAAAAAATTTCGAGCAGCGAAACGAGAACCGGGGGAGTTGTTTGCCGCCTACAGTTTGCGTCTAAAATCTTATCTCCATAAGTGGATGGATTTGGCTGGGTTCGCACATGACTATGAGAGTCTGGAAGAGCTCATGGTGGTCGACCAGCTGAAGAAGCAAATGTCTAAACCTCTCAGGACGTTCCTGGGAGAACAAGGAGCGGAACGTATTGACCTCGTGACAAAATTAGCAGAACGGTTCGTCGAAGTACATGGGGAGGCAGGGGAAAACCTTTCCACCAACTCCAAAAGTCAAGAGAAAAATGACAAGAAGAAAGCCAATAACTCAGGAACAAAAAAGTGGGAACCTTATGTGCAAAAATCAGAGGATAGTTCAGAGAAGAAGAAGGAGGAAGCAAGAGCACTTCAAGCTCTACACCTAAACGACCGTGGTCGGAGAAGTGGTGTTCAATTTGTAAGTCACCCTCTCACAATACGAGGGACTGCAAATCGAAGGCTAAGAACCCTCACTTTGAAGCATGTCAAGTGACTTCCAAGGAGGTTGTCACGGAAAATGCCAAGGTCAACAAGGAAGCTCGCCACCAGGAGAGCTCACTCAAGTCTGGCAATAGAAAATCTAGGACAGGGAAATGGTGCAACCAATGCCAGTCGAATACGCACAATGCTATTGACTGCAGAGGAGATTGACTCAATTCGTCGTGTGCTCAGGAAAACCTAAGGTGGAGCCCACCGAACAGGTCGAGGCCGAGGAAGAGACTCCAGACCAGGAAAAACCACATGTAGTGGAATTGGTAGAGGTTAACGGTCGTCAAGTGGAGTGTTTATACGACACAGGACTGGACGGGGAGGCCGTGATTTCTGCGGATCTGGTACATCCAGAACAATTCACAGGTGAGACCTTGGATATACAGCCTGCACAGAAGAGTGCTGTAACAATGAAGTTGCCTATTGCTAATGTGGAGATTCGGTCAAGGTACATCACCGGCACCATCAAGGCCGCTGTATTGACCGATCCCATTTTTCCAGTCATCCTAGGTTGCCGGTATGTCTTTCTGGGAATGCCCAGGGAGCCAATCCATATGGGAGCAATGCAGACTCGCTCTCAGATGAAAACGGAAGAGGCAGAAGCAATTGTGACTAACCCAATGCCGGGGGAGCTACGAACTGCCCAGAGTGAGGATGATACTTTACGTCTTTGCTACAGAAAGCTGCAGAAAAGTGCTGATCCACCAGGACGGGGGCAGTACTACATGAAGAATAGGATACTCTATAGGAGAGCAGGAAGGGGAGACAACCTATACGGTCAGTTGGTCGTCCCGAAAGCTCACAGGTCCCAGATTCTTCATATGGGGCATACCATCTCCTTTAGTGGACACATGGGTATTGCCGCCACCATGCAGCGGATTTCCTGCCACTACTATTGGCAGGGAATGACAGATGATGTGCGTCGGTATGTGAAGTCATGCCCTGAGTGCCAGAGGGTGGCACCGAAACACTGGACAGCACCGGTGGTGTTGGGTGAGATGCCCATCATGAACTCTCCTTTCGAGAGGGTAGCCATCGATATCGTGGGTCCACTTCCCAGGACTAGGAAGAGGAACATGTATATACTCACAATGGTGGATTGCTGTACAATGTGGGGTGAAGCCATACCGTTGACCACGATTGACTCGAAAAGAGTGGCGGACGCACTGATGGAGGCCTTTACCAGATTAGGCTTTCCGGATCAAATTCTGACGGACAATGGATCTCAGTTTTGTGGAAAACTCATGGTATTTTTTATTTAATGTGTTTCACTCTAACCACATACATACCAGCCCTTACCACCCTCAAGCCAATGGACAAGCTAGAGCGTTTCAACGGCACGTTGATGACAATGCTCAGGAAACTAGCGCAGGAAAAACCTGATAGGTGGGATGAATATATCCCAGCAGCACTCTTTGCCTATCGGGAAGTTCCTCATGGCTCAACAGGACTACCACCCGCTACGTTGCTGTTTGGTCGTCCAATCAAAGGACCGTTGGAAGCCATGTTGAGGAGTTGGACTGAAGAGGGGACGTCAGAAGAAGTGATCTCATCCTACAAATACGTGGAGGAACTGAAAGAAAAACTCCACAAGGGATGGACTCTGGCAAATCAAAACTTGAAAAAGGCCAGGAAAAGACATGCGGCTTATTACAACCGTAGGTCTAAAGAGAGATCTCTAGAGGTGGGAGACAAAGTCTTGTTGCTACTCCCAACGGGAAACAACAAACTGGAGATAGGTTGGCAAGGACCATTTCCCGTGGAAAGGGTAATATCCAGAACCAACTATCAGATCCGGATCCGGGGAAAGTCGAAGATTTTCCATATCAATCTCTTGCGGAAATACGAAGAGAGACCCGGAGACAAGGCAGCGCACCTCATGGCAATGACAGTTGCAGTGGAGACAGAAGTGGGAACCAACGAGGGCAGGGAATATCCCTTGGTACACCAGGAAACCTATAGGGATGTACAAGTGAACCCTGATCTGACCTCCCAGGAGAGGGAAAGGATAACCCAGGTTCTCAAGTCTCATAAGGAGATACTGACTGATAAACCAGGACGAACGAGGTTGGTGGAGTTCGAGATGACTTTGACCACGCAGGAGCCTGTTCGCCAAAAGGTTTACCCAGTGCCATTCTCTAAAGAAAAGGCCCTGGAGGAGGAAATACAAAAACTGCTGGAGGATGACGTGATTGCACCATCCACATCCCCATACAATGCGGGGGTAGTTTTGTTACGCAAACCAAGGGGAGAACACCGGTTGTGTATAGACTACCGACTTCTGAACATTCATACACAGTTTCAGGTGGAACCTTTGCCGAATCCAACTCAGTTATTCGCTAGGCTCCATAAGGCTCGGTACTTTTCAAAGGTGGATCTGAGTCGGGGGTACTATCAGATACCAGTCAAACCGGAGATTCGACCACTGTTAGCTTTCAGTACACCCAGTGGACACTACGAATTCAAGGTCATGCCCTTTGGACTCAGCAATGCACCTAGTGTGTTTACACGCATGATGAGGACTTTACTAGATCCGTTACAGGATCCGTCCATCATCTCATTCATGGATGATATTCTGATTTCCAGTGACAGCTTGGATGACCACTTACAATACTTGGAGAGAGTGTTTAATAGGCTCAAGGAAGCAGGGCTTACTGCTCGTCCAACCAAGTGCATGATTGGTTACCAGACTCTGGAATTTTTAGGTCACACCATCACTCCAGGACACATTGTTCCAGAAGAGAAGAACCTGGAGAAAATCAGAAATGCACCTAGACCAAAAACGAAGAAGGATGTGCGATCTTTTCTCTCGTTGTGTGGGTTCTACCACAAATTTATCCCACATTTCACTGAACTGGGAGCTCCGTTGACGGAAACCTTGAAAAAGGGATTCCCGGACCAAATCATTTGGACACCAGAATGTGAGAATGCCTATAGTCAGTTAAAGGAGGCCTTGGTCAGCAAACCTGTATTACAGCTCCCTGACCTTTCCAAACAATTTGTGTTGAGAACAGATGCGAGTGCGATTGGAATTGGAGCCGCTTTGTTACAGGAAGGAAAAGACGATGCTTCGGTTTTGAAACCTGTGGCATACGCAAGTAAGAAACTTCTACAGGCGGAGAGGAATTATTCAACCGTCGAGAGAGAGTGCTTGTCCCTTGTATGGGCAGTGCAAAAATTTCAGCCATATTTGTATGGAGTTAAGTTTCGAGTCCAGTCGGATCATCAGCCCCTGATGTTCCTGGCTACTTCTCAGAAGCTCAACGCACGTTTGATGCGGTGGTCGTTGTTACTCCAACCGTATAATTTCACAGTAGAGTACATTCCTGGGAAGGAAAATGTTGGAGCGGACTTCTTGTCAAGACACCCAGCTCCTGAAGAAGAGGAATGAATCATCTGGATTTAACTCATGGTGGAGAAGAGTGAGATGGACTACTCTCTTAAGAGGGGGCCTATGTCACGAGCTCGCCATGAGTTAACCAGATAATAATACCGACGTTTGCTTGGCGTATATTTTCTAGGCCACAACAGTCGTACTAACAGAGTAAACACAGCTGCACGGGATACATCAGGTCAGCCCATATACACATTTGGTGGTGAGTGAGGAGGAAGTGAGTGCGCTGAATCATATATCACTTTGACAAGTCATAAACATATCAGAGGGAAAACGGAAGTACTTAGCACGGAAGTAACAGAACATATGTCAATTCTGGGTTTCCGGAACATCGAGAAGATTGACGGGGTTATTGGCAACTGTTGTTGGGGGTATACAGGAACTCGTTGGCTTGTTTTGGAGGTCAAAACCAGTGATGACAAATCTAACATTAATGGAGCCAGGGAGGATGGATCCCTGACAGGTGATGATCTGCCAATGTGCCACCTGTGTGGGGGCATAAAGGATAACGTCACGTGGCCAACTTTGGTAGTTTGCCATATAAACCCGAGTTGGGACCAACTAGGGGGACTTGAAAATGCTCTAGTCGGAGTGCCAGGGCACTGCAGTGCTTAGTGGAAATAATATCTACCGTGTGTTAATTAGTGACTTAATTTTACACGTGCCTATAATGGCAGATGTAGATATGATTGATAGGACTGCAGTAGTGCCATTTAAGGTATAACCTATTTTAATATATTCGTTCTAATTAATATAGACTGTGGCCTTGTTAAACTATAGTGTGATGATTAGCACTGTTAGTGGAAACTAACTAGAGTAGGGAAGTGATACTTGGCTCTGTTAGTTGAGAATAGATTAGTGAAGTGTGGATAAGCTTTACTAGTTGAGAATTGAGTAATGAGGGATAATTGGGATTTTCCCGTAGGTGTCCCTGGTGGGCGGGGTTCCGCATTCTGTTTGCTGATATTTTTTGTCTTGGCCTGATGATAACCTATGTGGTCAGTTCATATGTCCCTGATGGGTTCATTATATTTTCTGAGTGAGGCCGATGGCCCACGATCATCTAATAGAGATCAGTGACGGGGAGGCTATCACCAGTTGTATGATTTATTTTACAGGTTCCTCGGGTTGGAATGAAGAACCCGGACCCAATGTAACATCCGATCCCGGATAAATTATGATGTAGAGAGATGGGCCAGCAACTTTCGCAACGGAAGAAGTTAATACACATTGCTCGGTGGAGTCTAATGGTATATGTATCCTACATGAGTGAATACCAATCGTTAACACACCTGAAGTGATGGAGGTTCAGCCCATGTGGAACTAGATCAGTAGGGACTGATGTTCACAGTAGATGAAACCAAACATTGAAGTGTAGTTGTTCTACGTATCAAGGAAATCAGAACTTTCAGACTATATCTAGTGAATAAAGCAAGCCATTTTATTCTAGATACATTAACTGTTTAATAGTGAGAACTAGTGAACATTTATCAAGAGACAAAAAGACTTGTTAGTAGGACAGTGTTCCATGTTTGTTTTCACTGCGCCGGAATTATGAAGCCGGAGTTTCTATAAACTATTAGGAACAGTTGCGTTAGGAAATATACTAGTATTTTCCACGGATTATATTTACATGAGATTCAGATCTCATGGTCATCAGAGTTCCTGGAGGAGGACATGTCTGGAGAGAAGGATACGACTTCGGTGAGGTTTTTCGTACTGACTTGAATGATGTCGTGTGATCCTTGCATGATGTGTACACTATGATCCTGAACTTTGAAGGCTGACCTACACATTTATGTTATAATACACGACACACTTTTTCTTCGCATACACGTCTCATACACGTTACACTTTTCTTTTAATAAATTAGTCTTTATTAATTTTTAGAAGCAAGAGTTGTTGAGTATGTTGCGTTGGGGAAGTATGAGAGGGGGCATAGTACGACAGTGAGAGAGTGACAGGAAAAGGTGTCCATAGGCTGATGGAGTGTGTTGGACGGAAGCTGGTGGATTCTCCAGAATATTGAGAAGGAAAAAATATTATAATGTGGGTGTCGGCTCTCTTCACTCCAGGGACGACACTGTAAAGGAGGACACGACATTTCTGACTTTTGTGTAAAATTTAGCAAAAATAAGACACAGATTATGTCACAAGGTGCACATGGGGTACTATCAATCTTTATTGACGACTCCGAACTAGAGATAGTAGACCATTTTACATATCTAGGATCAGTGGTAAATAGCAAATTATCCCTCGATCAGGAAATCAACATCCAGATTGGTAAAGCAGCAACAACAATGAACTGGTTTAGAAAAAGAGTCTGAGAGAACAGGAGCTTACGGCCAAAACAAAAGTCCTTGTCTATCAAGCCTGTGTCCTTAGCATTCTTATGTATGGCAGTGAAGCCTGGACAACTTACTCACACCAAGAGAAACGTTTAAACAGCTTTCATATGCGGAGTCTGCGAAGAATACTTGGTATTAAGTGGTAGTATGTGTGATTGTGTCTTGCCACTTAATACCAAGTATTCTTCGCAGACACCACATATGAAAGCTGTTTAAATGTTAGTTTACCAGGCTTCACTGCCATAAAGAAGATTACAGCCTCGATAAACAAGTACTTTTGTTTTGGCAGTAAGCTTCTTGATCTCCCAGGCTCTTTTTGTTAACCTGTTCATTGTTGTTCCTGCCTTACCTATCCTGATGTTGATTTCCTGATCGAGGGATAATTTACTATTTACCTCTGATAATAAATATGTAAAATGTTCTACTATCTCCAGTTCGGCGTCGTCAATAAAGATTGATGGTAAATCATGTGCACCTTGTGACATAATCTATGTCTTCTTTTTACTAATTATTAAATCAATTTTAACATAAACGCTAATGTAATGCTAATATAAACACTAATACAAACGCTAATATAACCACTAATATAAACACTAATAGGAACGCTAATATAAACACTAATATAAACTCTAATAGGAACGCTAATATAAACACTAATATACACTCTAATAGGAACGCTAATATAAACACTAATATAAACTCTAATAGGAACGCTAATATTAACACTAATATAAACTCTAATAGGACCGCTAATATAAACACTAATATAAACTCTAATAGGAACGCTAATATAAACACTAATATAAACTCTTACAAGAACGATAATATAAACACTAGTATAAACTCTAACAGGAACGCTAATATAAACACTAATATAAACTCTAATAGGAACGATAATATAAACACTAATATACACTCTAATAGGAACGCTAATATAAACACTAATATAAACTCTAATAGGAACGCTAATATAAACACTAATATAAACTCTAATAGGAACGCTAATATAAACACTAATATAAACTCTAATAGGAACGCTAATATAAACACTAATATACACTCTAATAGGAACGCTAATATAAACACTAATATAAACTCTAACAGGAACGCTAATATAAACACTAATATAAACTCTAACAGGAACGCTAATATAAACACTAATATAAACTCTAACAGGAACGCTAATATAAACACTAATATAAACTCTAACAGGAACGCTAATATAAACACTAATATAAACTCTAACAGGAACGCAAATATAAACACTAATATAAACTCTAGCAGGAACGCTAATATAAACACTAATATAAACTCTAACAGGAACGCTAATATAAACACTAATATAAACTCTAACAGGAACGCTAATATAAACACTAATATAAACTCTAACAGGAACGCTAATATAAACACTAATATAAACTCTAACAGGAACGCTAATATAAACACTAATATAAACTCTAATAGGAACGCTAATATAAACACTAATATAAACTCTAATAGGAACGCTAATATAAACACTAATATAAACTCTAATAGGAACGCTAATATAAACACTAATATACACTCTAATAGGAACGCTAATATAAACACTAATATAAACTCTAATAGGAACGCTAATATAAACACTAATATAAACTCTAACAGGAACGCTAATATAAACACTAATATAAACTCTAATAGGAACGCTAATATAAACACTAATATAAACTCTAACAGGAACGCTAATATAAACACTAATATAAACTCTAACACGAACGCTAATATAAACACTAATATAAACTCTAATAGGAACGCTAATATAAACACTAATATAAACTCTAATAGGAACGCTAATATAAACACTAATATAAACTCTAATAGGAACGCTAATATAAACACTAATATACACTCTAATAGGAACGCTAATATAAACACTAATATAAACTCTAACAGGAACGCAAATATAAACACTAATATAAACTCTAACAGGAACGCTAATATAAACACTAATATAAACTCTAACAGGAACGCTAATATAAACACTAATATAAACTCTAACAGGAACGCTAATATAAACACTAATATAAACTCTAACAGGAACGCTAATATAAACACTAATATAAACTCTAACAGGAACGCTAATATAAACACTAATATAAACTCTAACAGGAACGCTAATATAAACACTAATATAAACTCTAATAGGAACGCTAATATAAACACTAATATAAACTCTAATAGGAACGCTAATATAAACACTAATATAAACTCTAATAGGAACGCTAATATAAACACTAATATACACTCTAATAGGAACGCTAATATAAACACTAATATAAACTCTAATAGGAACGCTAATATAAACACTAATATAAACTCTAACACGAACGCTAATATAAACACTAATATAAACTCTAATAGGAACGCTAATATAAACACTAATATAAACTCTAATAGGAACGCTAATATAAACACTAATATAAACTCTAATAGGAACGCTAATATAAACACTAATATACACTCTAATAGGAACGCTAATATAAACACTAATATAAACTCTAATAGGAACGCTAATATAAACACTAATATAAACTCTAACAGGAACGCTAATATAAACACTAATATAAACTCTAACAGGAACGCTAATTTAAACACTAATATAAACTCTAATAGGAACGATAATATAAACACTAATACTAATGCAAGGCTACGAGTTGTTTGGTCCAAAGCATGGAACATAATAATGTAAATAGTTCGTCTTGCGCACTAACAATTATCCAGCCTACTTCAGGCCTACACAAAGTGATGGCTCTGACATACAGGAAATTGCTTCGGGACAATTAACTAATCATTAAGTCATGCTTGCAAAATCATGCTCATGACAAGTTGGCTATACATTACAAGACATACAAGCAGATTTCGAGCAGGCATAGAAAGTAAGGACCTTGTCGTCAATGTGACAAACATATTTGAGAAATGTAGAGTGCCGTATATATCTTCATTTTGTTTTGTTCCTTCTGGCCTAGAGAAACAACAGTGGAAGATAAACTCTATGGACCGCTGAATGAACTAAAAAAGACTGTTAGATTGATACAAGAGACGACATTGCAGTTGTAGACATGTTTCAAGCGAACGAAAGAAGAAGAAGAAGTTTTGTGACTACAGCAACAATCTTCGATTGTGATCAATATTTAATGTTGTGAAATATCCTGAGAGAGATGGGGGATTCGGGTACATTTGCTTCATTTTCTTAACGTAATGTGTCACTAAACATCAAGCATATGTTAGCATAGCTGGTGACACATTAGATTGGTTTGAGAGTACTTTTGTTTCAGAGGTTACTTGTCTGTTAACAGACAAAAGAGGAGAAAAAAAGAGTAGGTGCATGCTGAACAAGCAAATTGAGAAAGAAAGAAAGCGATAAGAATAAAGAAAGAAAGAAAGAAAGAAAGTAAGAAAGAAAGAAAGAAAGAAAGAAAGAAAGAAAGAAAGAAAGAAAGAAAGAAAGAAAGAAAGAAAGACAGACAGACAGAAAGACAGAAAGAAAGACAGGAAGAAAGAAAGAAAGTACAATAAGTTTCCCACGTTTATTGTGTAAAGGCTGAAATATAGAATTTATTAATTTGTAAATGACCCTAACCACCTGAAGAAAACAGCCCCGGGTGATTATTATGCTATTTTACCGTAGGATAAATGACACCATATCAGGTCGGTAACCCAAGAAGAGAAATATGTGAAAACGTGAGGCCGATGTTGTGATATCAGGGGGTTCATCCACGTCCACATTGCTGCGTGTGTGATTTTACTCATAAATCGTGTTTTCATTGTCGTAAAAGATACGATACAGCTAGGACATAAAAATCATACAATATTAATTCTTGTGGTGTTGTGTTGCGTGCGTTAGCTTTTCTTATGACACCAACCCGGACTCAATTCACGGTGATGGCAAGGATTTGCTCTCTAGCCAGTCATGCACAAAGTTAGGTAGTTAAGTTAGTTGCATATCCTTTATAGGACCTCGCAGTCAACCCCAGCATGTGTTGGCTGTTTGTGATGTCTTGGCAAGTGTACGTTCAGTAGTATATCATAGCTTTCTGAACGACCGGCACTCATAGCATTGTATAAAAACCAACGCAAAGGGTCTGCTGCCAAATCACGTGCAACTGTGTTTCTAATGCGGTAACCGAACTTCTTTCGCAACCCCTTGGCTACAGAACCGATCTAGTTAGGTTAGCTCTCACAACATCGGTAATGGATATTTTCTGGACATCGTCAGGAAAGGATAGAAAGCCAGGACAGAAACTATTCAAGCTTAAATAATTAGTCTGTACCCTAGTATATATAAAGACCTAAAGAGTGACACCTCCACGGACGTATCTGCCTTGTGATTACTTTGAAGATTTTACACATTGTAAATCCCGACGAGGGCACTCCATCAGTATTATTTTCAAAAGGATACAACCAACTAATAAAATAGGTCAACCGGCTGGTGGATTGGCTGTTGCCGAACCTTTGGGCGGCGTGTTCCTTTATTACAAGCTAACGTTCTAAAGGCTGTCTATCTATGACTAAACGGAAAGTAGTGAGGCTAAGTCAGTAGGGAATGAACAGAAGGTCTGGATGACACCAAGCGACACCAACAATGACATGGGCTGGCAGGTGTACCCAAGCTAACGTGGGTCCAATGAACTGTCTTGGGAAGTGAAAGCGGCCGCCATGATACTGACCACTTCATCCACTGAGTGCCGATTGGTTTTTGAAAAATATGGACCTTGCACCATATGCCCAATACCCCGCAAGGCGTGTCAAAAGGTCCTTTACTGACCTACCAATTGTCCCAAGACGCGTAAAACGGTCCTGTGGGTCATTACTTCACTAGATACATCTATTTTCTCTTGTGATAGTGTTTGACCAGGAAAGAAGCGATTTTGAAGATATCTAGACATGTACAGTGACAATGTGTTGTATTAAACTACTATATTATAGATATTACCAGATGCCGTTTAGCTATACAGTAATATACAGTTGTGGGCCAAATACGGAAGATACCTGCAAGATTATCCCTGGAACATCAGAGAAGAAGTTCGCTATTGAGAACATCTGATCATTGATACACGGACAATGACTTATAGACTTTTGTTTAGTTATACTGGTGATTTCAGCAAAGATCTGTAAATTCGAAAAAACTAATTAAAATTGTCAACACAGGAGCCACAAACAAATGTTTGCAGGCTTTATTGGCTGGCGTATTTCGCTGCATCTCGTTAGGTGGATACTGCGGTTGTGTATATTATAGAAAGCGAATACATGAATTATACTTTACGGTGAATACATAAATTATACTTTACGGTGAATACATGAATTATACTTTACGGTGAATACATGAATTATACTTTACGGTGAATACATGAATTATACTTTACGGTGAATACATGAATTATACTTTACGTGAAATAGTTCAAATACATAGTCAGTGATATTGTTCGAATGTGGGACGTTTCGTTATCCTCCCGGTAATGACACATTTAAAACGAAGTCATTCATTTGGCACACAATTAACTTTTACCACACACCCAGTACCTCTAAAGGTGTGTAATCAACCAATGAATCAATCAATCCACCAGCCAACCAATCAGCCAACTAACCAACAAACCAACTAATCAATTAGCTAATCAACCAGCCAATTCACCAACCAACCAATCAACCAACCAATCAACAAACCAACCAACACAGTGTTAACTATAAAGATATACAACCAAACACTGATGTCGCGAAAGTGAGATACATAACATAAATACCACAGTTGCTAGACACTCTCGCACAAACAAATACACCATCAGAAATTATTTATGCTATTATATAACCGAGGAGTCACGGTCCAGAGCACTAGAGGTAACACCATATGTATGGAATACGCTTGACTTCAAAGCGAGCGAATGCAACTAAAAAAAATCTGTGATTTACTTTTACCATATATTGCTTCAAGGCACGCAAAAGGGTCTAGGGACTTTTATCATAGACCAAATTCCTCACAAGGTGAGTAAGGGTGTCTCTTACTCTTTCTGTATACCCAATGCACCGAAGGAGTGTAAGGAGGTCTATTACTGTTACCATATAGTCAGTTCGTCACAATAATTGTATGAGGATCTATTACTTTTACCATATATTTAATGCGTCACAAGGATTGTATGACGATCTTTTACTTTTACCATATATTTAATGTGTCACAAGGATTGTAAGAGGATCTTTTACTTTTACCATATATTTAATGTGTCACAAGGATTGTAAGAGGATCTTTTACTTTTACCATATATTTAATGTGTCACAAGGATTGTATGACGATCTTTTACTTTTACCATATATTTAATGTGTCACAAGGATTGTAAGAGGATCTTTTACTTTTACCATATATTTAATGTGTCACAAGGATTGTAAGAGGATCTTTTACTTTTACCATATATTTAATGTGTCACAAGGATTGTATGACGATTTTTTACTTTTACCATATATTTAATGTGTCACAAGGATTGTAAGAGGATCTTTTACTTTTACCATATATTTAATGTGTCACAAGGATTGTAAGAGGATCTTTTACTTTTACCATATATTTAATGTGTCACAAGGATTGTAAGAGGATCTTTTACTTTTACCATATATTTAATGTGTCACAAGGATTGTAAGAGGATCTTTTACTTTTACCATATATTTAATGTGTCACAAGGATTGTAAGAGGATCTTTTACTTTTACCATATATTTAATGTGTCACAAGGATTGTAAGAGGATCTTTTACTTTTACCATATATTTAATGTGTCACAAGGATTGTAAGAGGATCTTTTACTTTTACCATATATTTAATGTGTCACAAGGATTGTAAGAGGATCTTTTACTTTTACCATATATTTAATGTGTCACAAGGATTGTAAGAGGATCTTTTACTTTTACCATATATTTAATGTGTCACAAGGATTGTAAGAGGATCTTTTACTTTTACCATATATTTAATGTGTCACAAGGATTGTAAGAGGATCTTTTACTTTTACCATATATTTAATGTGTCACAAGGATTGTAAGAGGATCTTTTACTTTTACCATATATTTAATGTGTCACAAGGATTGTAAGAGGATCTATTTACTTTTACCATATATTTAATGTGTCACAAGGATTGTAAGAGGATCTTTTACTTTTACCATATATTTAATGTGTCACAAGGATTGTAAGAGGATCTTTTACTTTTACCATATATTTAATGTGTCACAAGGATTGTAAGAGGATCTTTACTTTTACCATATATTTAATGTGTCACAAGGATTGTAAGAGGATCTTTTACTTTTACCATATATTTAATGTGTCACAAGGATTGTAAGAGGATCTTTTACTTTTACCATATATTTAATGTGTCACAAGGATTGTAAGAGGATCTTTACTTTTACCATATTTAATGTGTCACAAGGATTGTAAGAGGATCTATTACTTTACCATATATTTAATGTGTCACAAGGATTGTAAGAGGATCTTTACTTTTACCATATATTTAATGTGTCACAAGGATTGTAAGAGGATCTTTTACTTTTACCATATATTTAATGTGTCACAAGGATTGTAAGAGGATCTTTACTTTTACCATATATTTAATGTGTCACAAGGATTGTAAGAGGATCTTTTACTTTTACCATATATTTAATGTGTCACAAGGATTGTAAGAGGATCTTTTACTTTTACCATATATTTAATGTGTCACAAGGATTGTAAGAGGATCTTTTACTTTTACCATATATTTAATGTGTCACAAGGATTGTAAGAGGATCTTTTACTTTTACCATATATTTAATGTGTCACAAGGATTGTAAGAGGATCTATTACTTTTACCATATATTTAATGTGTCACAAGGATTGTAAGAGGATCTTTTACTTTTACCATATATTTAATGTGTCACAAGGATTGTAAGAGGATCTTTTACTTTTACCATATATTTAATGTGTCACAAGGATTGTAAGAGGATCTTTTACTTTTACCATATATTTAATGTGTCACAAGGATTGTAAGAGGATCTTTTACTTTTACCATATATTTAATGTGTCACAAGGATTGTAAGAGGATCTTTTACTTTTACCATATATTTAATGTGTCACAAGGATTGTAAGAGGATCTTTTACTTTGTTACCATATATTTAATGTGTCACAAGGATTGTAAGAGGATCTTTTACTTTTATTTTCCATATATTTAATGTGTCACAAGGATTGTAAGAGGATCTTTTACTTTTACCATATATTTAATGTGTCACAAGGATTGTAAGAGGATCTTTAACTTTTAAGTTTTACCATATATTTAATGTGTCACAAGGATTGTAAGAGGATCTTTTACTTTTACCATATATTTAATGTGTCACAAGGATTGTAAGAGGATCTTTTACTTTTACCATATATTTAATGTGTCACAAGGATTGTAAGAGGATCTTTTACTTTTACCATATATTTAATGTGTCACAAGGATTGTAAGAGGATCTTTTACTTTTATCATATATTTAATGTGTCACAAGGATTGTAAGAGGATCTTTTACTTTTACCATATATTTAATGTGTCACAAGGATTGTAAGAGGATCTTTTACTTTTACCATATATTTAATGTGTCACAAGGATTGTAAGAGGATCTTTTACTTTTACCATATATTTAATGTGTCACAAGGATTGTAAGAGGATCTATTTACTGTTACCATATATTTAATGTGTCACAAGGATTGTAAGAGGATCTTTTACTTTAGTTACCATATATTTAATGTGTCACAAGGATTGTAAGACGATCTTTTACTGTTACCATATATTTAATGTGTCACAAGGATTGTAAGAGGATCTTTTACTTTTACCATATATTTAATGTGTCACAAGGATTGTAAGACGATCTTTTACTGTTACCATATATTTAATGTGTCACAAGGATTGTAAGAGGATCTTTTACTTTTACCATATATTTAATGTGTCACAAGGATTGTAAGAGGATCTTTTACTTTTACCATATATTTAATGTGTCACAAGGATTGTAAGACGATCTTTTACTTTTAGCATGTAGTCAATTCTTCAGAGGGTGTGTAAATAGCAGTTTATTTTACTTTTATTTAATATTCGGAGTCGCGAAGGACTTCCAGTTACAGTACCAAGACAATAGTCCGAGGTCAATCCTCTAGCAGTGGCAGGATTCGTGTTCCCGAACACCACGGCTCTGGGTTGAAACGGTTCATAAAATAGGCCCCCGACAGGGATTGTCATCGCTAAACATTTACAATGTAAATGTCTCTTGAAGGATATGTCGCATGCACCAATTCCTGAACATTGTCAAGGAATCCAGGTCAAACACGGCTCCAAAGTAACAATGTATGTGGATATAATAGTCTAAATGTATGTCACATTCTGGATGAACCGTGAATAACGTCAGAAATGCTGACAACTCTGTTTTGGCAAAGACTAACGTGACAATTAACTGGGGGGAAGTTAATGACACAAGGCCGGGTCTCAACCTGAAAAATAAGCTGACAGATATGTCGGTATTTTGTGAGGCTTGGGCCGACCCAAACAAGTAAATGGTTTTATTTAAAATCATAAGTATCTAGGCTATTCTGACTCGGTCTGATATGACTGAACTACCTTATGGCAGTAGAAGGTATTGCCTGCTTTCTGTTAGCTCACCAAACACGACACTCCATATTGTGCCAAGGGCTTCGGGCGGAGGAGCGGAATTGGGAGGTGCAAGCCTTATGTTTTTTTTTTTTTTTTGCATATCCTTTACAGGATATCGCTGTCTACACCAGCATCTTTCAGCTGTATGTTGATCTCTTCGCAAGATTACGCTCAGTAGTTTGTCATTGCTTTCTGAGCGGCCGGCTTCCGAAAAGTTACCGATGCGATTCGAACCACTGCTGATTCTCACCGTCATCACGTCACCGATGAGAGTATACGAGATTACAGAGAAAAGTCATAACCTCTAAGCCAGGAAGCCGGCAGCCTTATAGTAGTGCTAGGAAATACAACCAAAAGAATAAATGTCACAGAAAAGCAGACCAGGCTTTAGTCGGCAACTAGTCTAGGATAGAAGCTCCGACAGGCGGACAGTTAGAGTATTGCTTGGCTGATCCGGCAGCTTGTTCAGCTTGCCTTGTTCTTGATGTATTAGTGTTACTTTTCCTCTGGAGTAAAGTAGGCAGGTCGGTTTTCCTCTGGAGTAAAGTAGGCAGGTCGGTTTCCCCTGGAGTAAAGTAGGCAGGTCGGTTTTCCTCTGGAGCAAAGTAGGCAGGTCGGTTTTCCCCCGGAGTAAAGTAGGCAGGTCGGTTTTCCTCTAGAGTAAAGTAGGCAGGTCGGTTCTCCTCTGGAGTAAAGTAGGCAGGTCGGTTTTCCTCTGGAGTAAAGTAGGCAGGTCGGTTTTCCCCTGGAGTAAAGTAGGCAGGTCGGAAGAGGGATCACGCTACATTGGCACTACGTGGTCTCTACAAGGCTTTGTGTAGGCTTTGTGCTATGGAGAGGTCATTGTGCCTAATTTGAAGCACCGTGTAACAAACTGTCATCTGTCACGATGTCAAGGTTCTAGTAGGTAGTCATCCATGTTAATAACTCGGAAACAAGCAAAGAAGAAAATTAGAAGTACAGTAGATAACAAAAGAGTTGAGTTAAGTCAAGAACCGACATTACAGCTTTTGGGACATTCCCTTACGTGCTCTGTCCTCATCTTCAACTGCTAACTAGGAGTCCAATACTGATATAATCAGCTGCAGACTGACATTTGTCTGTCTAGTTCTAGTCTGACCTGTCCTTCTTTAACTGTTTAACTGAGTGTAAGTCAGATCCTGAGGCCACTCCCTGCTGTATCTTCTATCTGGGCCATGAGTTGACAGGATATAGGATGAATATTGCAAACATATTTAATTTATCATCATCATCGCCTAGCGAGTCCTTCGCAGAACGTCGCTCTCACAAACAGCCCTGCTCCTTAGGCAGCTTCTCTCTTCACAACAGTGTGCCATGCCGACAGGCGTGGGTGGTCATTGTTCGCCATATCAAATGATCACTAGTGTCGCATCAGCTGTGAAATCTTGTCCTTGTTATCTCCCGTGGCCATCTAAATATGTATCCGTTTGTCTTCCCCTTTCTCTTTCCCCTTCATGGTTGTCATTTGTGAATACGTGTTCAAGTTGATTTCCTCTCACAACATGCAAACAACTTCAACAATTTGTGACCCTTTGAAAATAAAATTCATTCGTTCGTTAGTTCGGCTAGTCTCCTTATTGTTCCTGATTCGCCTGCACAAAACAGTATATATCTACTCTATGCTGCATCTGTTTACACCACATGTACTTCACATCAAGGCTGTGTTTGCCGTGTCAATTTATCTTCTAATCTCACCAGGCATCTTCCGTCCGATGTTGAGACTGCTTCAAGATGGTTGTATAGATCCATTTGTTGTATAGTTCAGCCTTTAAGTGGATGCTGTATTGTGGTATACCATTATTTACTTGTTTAGAGGGGGGGGGGGGGGGGGGGGGGGGTGTTTGACGGGGCTGAGAGGTCTGCCTCAGGACCAGAAGTATTCGTTTTCGATTTCAACATAGAGCTGACACTTTCCCCAAGAAAATGTCGGTATCTAATAATATCTGACGTCGGTTTGATCTCTTGGGTAGTGATAACGTAAACCTAACCTGCTCGTATAAGGGCCAAAGACACGTTGTGCACATTAAAAATTCTACAGCAGTTGGACATTGTAAAACGTAGGCAGTGAAACCGCTGCCCTGGAACAATTGCTAGAAAAGACAACCTAACCATGTATAGACAGCGCTCGTTGTCTGTGACTGAACCTCTCAAGAATAAGCAAACCTTTCATAAATTCATTTCGAAGATGGACACACGAACGAACGAACGAACGAACAATCTTTATTTTCAAAGGGTTAAGAATTGGGCACGCAGGCCCGTCTAACATTCTGCCCTTCTATCACTCTCTTTCATACATTATTTCATTCACACATCATTCAAGGCTTACACTAGCCATGGAGGTACATAACTAGGTATGCCGCACTCCCATCGAAAAAAAGAATGAGAATACGAATAAGAACTTTGTGGAAGTCTTTCTTCCTGGAGATGACTATAGTTTATGTGTCCTTGCAATGTTAATCTAACAATAGTTTCTCCGTGTATGGTGTTGTTTGTCCATCAATAATGATGATGGCCATTTATTTCTTCCAGTGGGGTTGAGAGTATGGAGCTGTGAGTTCTAAGATGGCTGATAAGGCCTATTTTGGCTCGAAATGTTCTTTGACAGTGTAGGCAAAGAATGCTTGACGTTCCAGAAGGAGAATTTCCTGCAGTGTTTTTTCTGTCCAGCCTTTTCTTCACAGCTCTTGCAGTCCTGGTGTTGGATGAAGAATTACTTGCGCGATGAATTGGATTAAAGTGAGGAAGAGTTGCGCAATTCGTCGACCTCACTCTCTCGCCTAAGTCTATCTGAGTCAGGTGGCAAGACAAGTCAAGACGACTAGAGACGAATACAGGTGCAGTGGATGACCAGGTCGCTCTACGTGCCTTCCCGTGCTCATTACGTTCCACAAAGCTTTGCAGGTAAACGCCGTCTTGTCCGTTGAATCATCAGTGATTTCATCCGCGCAGTCTGCCAAATACTGTCCTCACATGCTTGGTACCTAGTTCACTGCTTGGTTTGACACCAAATCGGCTACCCACGCCTGGTTTAGCCAGCTGTCACAGCTGTTGCCCGGGAGTGGCCGCTGTCGCATGCTGACAGCTACTAGGAGCCACAGGCGTGTGCTTGATGTCAGGCTTGGACCAATCGGGGATGGGTGCTGAAGAAGACATGAGAGTCATCCTTACCAAAGGTACTATCAATGCCTGATACCCCGTACCCCCCATGTATGGTTACCTCGCCTAGACGAAGTTACTAAATGCCGCAGATTCAGTCCATTATCTGCAAGCAATACTGCCCTTCTTGTATATCTATATTCTTGATCTTATGTCCTCTGATGGCGATTCATCCCCTAACAGTGCATTCACTTAGAGAATTTAAATACAACAGCAACAAATAATATGTTGCACGGTTTATTGTCTGGTATATTTCGCTGCATCTTGTCATTCCACGTAGTCCCGAGGAATCACGGTGCAGTCGAAAAGCTATAAAACGCCATCCTCATCGATTTCTCAACCTCTCATAAACTATGGTCATAGAGTTAACAAAGATATACAGGTTTCGTATGCTGCATTCGACGAACAATAAATGATAGCTCAAATATTATGAGGCGGTAGTAATTAGACGGATACAGTCGGTTTTATGCAAAACAGGAAGAGTTCACGTTAATTTTGAAATTTAACGCAGATGATAAATGCTAAACTTTCAAAGAATGCCTTTTCTGCATTATGCACTTTATGAGATTAAGCAAAACATATAAGGCAACATATTGCGCAAAATATTGTTTATGGCTTGTGTATTTTGATTCCTGTCACGTCTTTTATATTTCTAATATTTCTACCACATTCGACAATCAGTCTTGAGACATTACAAATCTCTGCCACAAACCTCCCTTGATTGTTGATATTGACATACGTTGGTATCAATGTGTACTCCACAGACTATATATTTTCCAGTTAACTTTCAGATCTGTAAACATTTTTATCATGACGGCTGTGCTTCGCTGTCGCAAACATTTGTATAGTCAATGAAGCGAAGATAAAGATTTTACCGTATTTTTATAAAACTATTTATTAATGTTTTCAGAATTTTTTTGTTAACACTGTTTTCTTCTACGAGGGGAAGTCGATATGTAAGTCGCAAATGGCTGTAGAAAAATAACTAAATGTGATAACAACCTGAAACCCGTTAATTTTTATACATACATTGTCCCTTTATTTCTCAACATAATTTCCACCAACATTGATGCACTTATCCCATCGTTTTATCAGCCATACCAAACCGGCTACATATAAGTGTGTGCTCTGTTTTCTAAACCACGTTTTCACTTCACATTCAACTTCGGCGTCATTCGCGAAATGTCTCCCGCTAAGGTGGGGTTTCATTAGACAAAAAAAGGGGAAATCGCTAGGCTAGGCGCTAAGTCGGGGCTGTAAGATGAATGTTCCAGAACTTCCCACCTTAGTTGGTTAATTTTCTCATGAGTTAATTGAGCCGTATGTGGTCTGGCATTATCATGAAGAAGCAACACTCCTCTAGTCAGCAGTGCTGAACGTTTCTTTGAATTGCATCATGATGCATCGATAGAACTTCACAGTACGATTCAGAATTCACATTGTCACTTTTTTTCTTAAAATTGATTAAAAGCACTCCTTGACAAATCCAGAGCACTGTCAGCATAACCTTCCCTGCTGATGGCGTAACCTTGAATTTTAGAGCGTCCTTGAGAAAATTTTTCTACCTAGCTATGCACCGTTTTACGGGAAAAACATTTGTCAGCATAAACAGGAAGCATTTTCTTATGAATGTCCTTTGCAGGCAGTCCTTTTGCCCACAAACAATGCACAACAGCACGTTGCTCTTTGGTTGTACACTCCGTAAGTACAGTCGCCATTTTGTTTATGCGCTGCGCATGCGCATGAGACACCTAGCGACACCTGACGAACGGGAATATAAAGTTCGATGCTGCTGTCACCTGATGACACCTGTAGAAACCACCAACTACATTTACCTGCCGTCCCACAGAATTGTGTCACCTACTTATTGACTCGCCTTCGTACAACACTATATTTCTGGTTGTATTTTCTTCGCTCCCATTGTATTATTCTGATCAAAATTTATGTGACGTGATATATTATGCTCATGTATTTGTTTCGTAACAAACCTTTGAGAAAAAAAATTTTAAGACGCATCTTTGGACCCATTAGGGATACACAAAGTGGAGAGTGGAAAAGAAGAAGTAACAAAGACATTTATGATCTGTTTAAGTCCCCGCTAATCACTGGTATCATGAAGGCTAATAGACTACAATGGCTGGGGCATATAGAAAGAATGGAAGATAATAGGGAAACAAAACTCGCTAACACTCAGGAAATAAATGACCGTAGACCCCGAGGTAGACCAAGAAGACGGTGGAGAGATAATACATTTACAAACCTACAAGCACTTGGAATCAACGACTGGCAAGAGAAGGTCCACCAGAGAGACGAATGGAGACGGATTGTATTTGCAGCAAAGAAGCTCAATGGCTCGGAAAGCTGAAGAAGAAGAAGAAGATATATTATGCTAATTGTTCTTTGCCGACCACATTCTGAAGCTCCTGATTTCTTCGAAATTACAATAACCACGGATGCTTATAGCCGGTCTCCGTGACGAAAGTTTTATGGACGCGGTTCGTAATCCCGCTTACCCACGTTCGAAACACAGCTGCGGGCGATTGATAATATAAATTCTCTCTCACTGAGCATAAAATTGTAGACAATGCACGAAACAAAACAGATAACAAGATACCCCTAGTAAGGCGATATATCGTCATTCTGTCTAACTAGAGGGTCAATTTGGCAGTATATTATCCTTAGGCACTTAATAAGTTAAAGGATGTGTCGAATATGTGCAGGATGCATCTATCTATGTGTTATTGTACTGCTAAAGATTGAGTGTTCATTGTTTCATCTGCTTGAAAACTATAGGGTATATTTTTAATGACTGTGCAGTGTTTGAAAATATTGCCTGTCCAAGTATTGTATTCACCCCCTTTAAAGTTCATGCAACATAATCGGTAAATACAAACCTTGAACCGGCAATATTTTCAAGCACTGCACAGTCATTAAAAATGCACCCTGGATAAGTCTTAACAAAGGGGATATTTAAAATACATAACCACGGCAAAACGAAACAAAAAGTTCAGTAGACGTGGAAATATTAACACCAAGTACCTACCCGTGCGGCATTATAAGTTAATAAATCTATAATAAGTTAATATAGCTATGATAAGTAATAAATCTGTGATAAGTTAAAAAAGTCTATGATAAACAAAAAAGGATTTACCTGGTGTGTTCAGAAATTGGCAAGAATAGAGACTATGAGACTAAAGCAATCTGCCTGGCTGACATATAAAGAGACTTCCTTACACTGGCATAAATAACTTGACACATACATCTATGCCAAAAGGTGGCAATCCGAGAAACCCAACATAAGTTCTCCTGATGTATTTCATACATACAGCGCTGCTGTCAGTTTCCTTTGTACAAGCAGCTGTGATTGGTATTGTGACGCGTTTTCGTCTCACAAACCCCCTTCTGTCGTCTGCAAGCCACACAACGGCGAGATTAACAGGAATCTTCATTTTGCAGATTCATGGCGTGTGCGAGAAATCACTCAAGTAAAACCATGCTAGTGAAAGAAATACCGTATTACATTTAACGCGCAGCAAGACATGGTGTCGCGAAAGTTAACGTGGGTAGATTCAAACTGTAAATATATGAGAGGGCTTCAAATCAAAACCTTAAAAGGTTGTTAGAAGTTACAATAACCATGCCATTGTTTTGAATCCGTCAATGTTGTTGTTAATGGTGTCAAGGGTGTTGAGCACGTGAGATTACGTGCAGACAAACACGGTGACGTCATAAGCAGAGTTTATAGATGGCCGCCCCTCTGAACGCAGTGGTGACTACATCGAAACATAATACATTATTCTTTACTTTTTCAGAATAATGTCACCAATAATTTCACATAATTGCTTATTTCCATAAGATTTAAGATGTCTTCTGTCGTATATTTCTTACATCTCATCATTTTTATTTTGGGATAGTTGTTTCTGCAGTTTGGCTGACTGATTTCTTTTCCCTTTGGTCGCCGACATCTTGAAAAAATATTTCCAGATCAGACAATGTATCAAGTCTGTTCTTTACCTCTGCGTTGAAATTATCTTTTATCTCCTCATTTTTCAGTGCAAGTAGATGGTAATGTGTGTTTCTCGGTGTATATTTTTTTTACCCGCGTTTCCATCCTGTTTCAGGATATTGCGGTCAACTTCAGCATCTTTCAGCAGTATGTTGATTCCTAGGCTAGATTACGCTCATCTTTCTGAGCAACCGGCTCCATACTCTCATAAGCCACTGGAGCGACTCGAACCGCTACCAGTTCTCGTGCGCTCATGTCAACTATGAGAGTATTCGGAGTCACGGAGAAAGCTGCTAACACCTCGGCCAGAGAGACCGGCTTGGTGTATGACCATTTTAAATTTTACATGTATATTGTTTATGATTAATCTATGGTCGCTGTAGCAGTCTGAACTTTGTATAGTTTTTGAGACTTTTAAATCATTTTGAAATCTTCTGTTGACGAGAATGTAATCAATCTGATTTCTGATTTTATGATCAGGACTCCCCCACGTCCATAATCTGCTTGGGTGTTGTTGATACCAGATGTTTCCAATAATCATATCATACAGGGACGCAGAGGTGTTTCCAAGGCACCAGGGCTGGGTCCTATACAGGCCAAGACCTATAGAAGCGTCCTCGCCGAGCGTCCTGGGCAACAGGTCCCTTTGGGGTCCTGGCTAAAGTCAGTAGGATCGTTGATTCCTCCGAAGTCGGAGAGTGTCTGCCTGCACAGCGAGGGACCACCAGTCTGCACACCAATAAGCCAGACATGGGACAACGGATGCTCACGCAAACCTCAGGTCCTGTATGACATCACACTGATGTTGGACAACAGGATGCATTCATCCGACATACAGGACTTCACGCTGGAGTTCACAGCCAGCGAACACAAACAAGCAAGCAAGCATGTCATGCACTTCATGTAAAAGTCTGCAATCTCTTTCATTCTATCACGTAGTCCATACTTGCCTACTATGCCTCCGTCCTGCTGATTTCCAACTTTTGGCATTCATGTCACCCATTATGATATTCAATTCTGAATGATTGCATTTATTGAAGGCATTCTCCAAATCAATATACAATTCACCGACGCTGTCATCACTGCTGTCTGTTGTTGGTGCATAAACTTTTATGATGTTGAGGTCAAAAGGTTTGCCACATAAACTTTACTAGTAATATTCTGTCTGACATAGTCCAATATCCTCTGATAGATTTTGATCTCTACATATCCTTTATACGTGCTCTTAGTCGTCTCCGATAATGAAGACGCCAATATTAAAACAAAAACAAACAAACAATCAAACAAACAAACACCGAAATCACTAAAAGCTCTCGGGAAAACACAACAAATGTGAGAGAATGATAAATGGATATAATACAATACACCATACAAAGTCACAGATTAGGGACAATGGTTAGTGCTCTCGCCTGTCGGGAGAGTGATCCGCTTTGAATCCCTACGCAGTGCAGAATTTACATATAAGCTACACAAGCTATAGCTTGGGGCCCCCAAGAAGGTGGGGGGCCCAAAAAATATTGTCCGATTGAGCAATTGTCATACATGTATATATGACATAGAATATCTGGACTTATAAAGGGCCCCATATTTCAAATAGCTTAGGGCCTTATCAAAACTAAATCCGGCCCTGTACCAAAGGCATAAGTACTATTTGATAATAGCATTGAAATAGCGCCATGGGTCTCATAATTTTATGTTAAACTAGCATAGGTCAAATAATAAACACTGTTTGTTTAATATACAATTCTGAGACCTAGGGTGTTATTTCAATGGTTACATACGAATTATGTTCATATTCCATAGTTGTGGGTTTATTTGAATGATTTTTATTTTGTTTCACATATCCTTTACATGATATCGCTGTCAACACCAGCATTTTACCTATGTTGTTGATTTCTTGACAAGATTACGCTAAGTAGTTTGCCATTGCTTCTCTGAGCGGCCGGCTCACTTATCCCTTAAGTCACCAACGTGGCGAGAACCGCTACCAATTCTCGCGCGCTGCATTACCCTATGTGGATAAACGGGATTACGTAGAAAGCCGTTTAACCTCTAGGCCAGGGAGACCGGCATATGGACGATAGATTTGGCTAACGAAGACATCCATTTAGGTGTATCTAGTTGATCATGTGTCGAAGTACACTTGTTCTTAGAACGAGGCGCTGTCATCATTGGAAGTGACAGGATCGAATCCTAGTAGGAAACTATATTTTTCAATTTGTATGTTGCCTAGTGCGTCATATAATCCCTACTTCTTTCTTCTACTACCATTGGGCCCTGGAAAGTCACATATTTCTTCCTATTACACTTGACGGCAAAAGTGATTGATGATGATGCATGACTAAGACAGAGATGAGAAAAAGTCTTGTTCAGTTGCTGTTGCTTTCTGAACACATACCATTTTATTAAAACTAACAAAAGGCGGTCTGCTGAGAAATCGTCCGCTGCTGTGTTTCGAATGCGGTATGAGCGATTACGAACAGCACCTCCGCCACAGAGCAGGCACTGGGAGATAGTGACACAAAAATAACAGTACATGACTCTATTGAAAATGAGTACACTGTACACCCGTTAAAGGATGTAGTAACAAATATGAAAGGGTTAAGTAGGCGAGGGACGTAAGACAGGTCTAGTAAACCAGTATGGAAGTTAACTGACCCAAGAAAAATACTACTCATCAATCATAGAGGAGATTGGAGGAAAGGCGCAAGCCACAGGTGGTGGAACTTTAATGACTCCTGCCCGTGACGCTTAACGGCATAAATGTGGAAAGCAACAACAACAACAACAACAAAAACAACAGCAACAACAACAACAACATCAACAACTGTTGCAGTATCACCATGTTTGAATATGGTCGGAGGTGTACTGTTACCCCAACTGACAGCCCTTCCCAATCCCAGAAGTCAAAAGAAACATGTTCTGCGAGCGTTTGTACAAAGCCGCGTAGCCGGGTATAATCTTCTAAGATCGCTGTCAGATCACTAATTCCTTTAGTGTTTGTCTCAGAGAAATCTGGAAGTTCACTGGGGTTTCCCACACTTGAGTTGTCAAATGCTTTGCAGTCAGTGAAGCATAACTGTTTCGTTAGAAATGTTCGTGTGTTGCTCAAGCAGATATTCTGAAGTGGCGTGGAAGTATGATACGATTTTGTGTTCATAATGTGGTTGGGTGGAGAGCCAAGATGTAGTTTATTTTCATGCTGGCGTTATGTTGCAAACTATAGCCACTGCAGGGTACGTTTATCTGTCTATCCATAAATATATGCATCCATACTCCCGCACATCAATTCCTTCATCGATGAACTCATTAAACTATAGGCACACCACAATCCGGATTAGGTCTATCCATCCGTCTATCTATTTATCCATCTAACCATCCATACACCCATTCATCCATTCAATCATCCACCTATCCGTCCATCCATCTACCCATCTATCCACCCATCCATCCATTCAATCATCCACCCATCAATCCATCCATCTACCCATCCATCCACCCATCCATCCATTCATACATACACATACACGCATACATACATACAGGCACACATACATACATGCATACACGCATACATACATCAATCAATCAACCATGTGCCATGCCGGAAAGCGTGGGCTGTTATGACTCGCCATTTTACTCGATCACAAGAGTCGTTGATCAGCTCAGTGTTCCTGTATCGTCCATGCCATGTGGCCAAGCCATCCAGGTATTTTCCTCTCGGTCTTCCTCTTGGTCTGTTCCCTTCGATCTTGCCAGTTGTCACCAAGTTCTCCAATCCATTCCTTCTCACAACATGTCCAAAACATTCTGACTGTCTACGTCTAATTTCTCTAATCAATTTACGATTTTAATTTGTCTCCTGTAGTACTTGGTCATTAGTTTTTCTGTCTGCCCATGGTATTCTTTGCATTATCCTCAGAAACCACATTTCTGCAGCCATCAGATGTTTTTCAGCTTGACTGCTCATTGTCCAAGTTTCACATCCATACAAAAGAACAGGCTCTATGTATCCCCTCAACACTGTTTTTCTCGTTTCAATTGACATCTTCTTATTGGGTAGGGCTACTGTGGAAAGCGGACTAGCCATAGGTCAGGCAGACATTCTGAATGCTCTACGAGAAGTAAGTCGTTTACGAGAACCAAGCGATGACTGAGTCTACATCCATGGCCAGGCTGCGAGAACAGCAAGTTGAAAGAGGTGTGGCCGAACAAAAACACTACGCAGGAAGCCAAAGAAGATTAATAAACCAACACAGAACTGATGTCGTGAGCCGCTACACGCTGCGGATTTTGCTGAGGAGGGGATCCGAGAACTTACGGACTGAATGGTTCGATGTGGAATGAGGATGATCTGTCGGCTAACTAATTTACTAACACGGAGGATCGTCGATATCAGGACAAGAGATAGAAGGCTTTGGACAGACATGATTACCATCGCCACACGGCATGGACTATAAAAATAATCATCTGTTTTGGTAAATTGAAAAGCAGTTTTAATTCGGTCTCTGTTGCGTTCACCATGGGAAATAAATTGACATCGCTGGGTAAACCAACCTTATGGCTAGTGCCCTTAATGTCATTTGGATAATACATTCAAGTAGGAATAATAATGTAACGTGATATGGTGTGTTAAATGAATCGTCACGATGCATTCAACTGAAAAGTGGGTGGAACCTCCCATGTACGTACTGATGTGACCAGTGACGTCTATTACGCTTGCAGATGCCATTACCAAGTGTTCTGTGATCATTAAATTGTGTAAGATATCTGCGCGAATCCGACGTCGAGATAATAGCCTCATTCAGAGGTCGACGTATCTCTAAGAAACATGCGTACACCAGTACATAAATTAACAGCCTTGCGTCCTTTCAATACTGGCCTAATGTTTATGATATTTAAACATACTAAAATATTTATATATGTTGTCACCTGCCCTAGTAAGCTTCGTGTTATTTTATAATTCCGCAGTTTTACATCAGTTGAAAACAATTTAATTAATTTAGCTTCATCCTGTTACTTGGTATATCCACGTATTATTATTTTTTTTTTTTTAAACCATATTAAGTGATTCAGTGCCGAAAAAAAAAGGTTTAAACCAAACATGGTACACAATAAAGTGAACACTCATTGTAATGTCCATTTCCGTTTATTGAGAATCATAAACGCGGAATATACCTAGAAACAAAATAAATAATAAGACGACCATAATAAGGCAATATATCGTCCTTCTGTCCAAGTAGGGGTTCACATTTGGCGATATGTTATCCTTTGGCAGTCTAGAAAAGAAACAGATTGGAGAACTTGGTGACAACTGGCAAGATCGAGGTGAAGAGAACAAGGGGAAGGCAGAGAAGTAAATACCTGGATGACTTGGCCACGTGGCGTGGTCGAGACAGGAACACTGAGCTGGTCAACGACTCTGGTGATCGAGTGAGATGGCAAAACATGACCGCCCACGCTTATCGGCATGGCACATGATGATTATGATTATATCCGTTAGCACTGGATCAGTTAAAGAACATTGTTTTAATGAAGTAAGAATGAAAGTAATACGTATGTTTAAAAGGTGATCGCGTACATCATTTCTACATTGATTTAGAAATATCATGACTCTTTCCTTCTTTCTCAAGCTTTTTAGAAAAGCCATCATCTATGCTATCATCACATCTATTAGCTTCCCACACGCTGATGTCCTCAGGTTCCCCTTCTTCACCCGTCCAAGCTTCGTCGGGGAACTCTTCAAATTCGTCATCTTCGTCAAGCGGTTGTAGATCTGGTTTGGTCGGATTGGCAGCTACGATGTTGCTGTCTGAAACCTGTGTTAGCAAAATATTAGTTCAGTTTACTTCATTTTAATCGTATTTCTTTTCAATCCTTCTTATGCCCTGAAGTAGTCAGTATAGTGTCATCTCCGTGGCTTACGTGTTGTGTTTTTTTTTAAAAATTGTTGTTTACTGGCGAAAGCTTGCCGCTTCTGTGTTTAGTAAAAGTATTTTGTAAAGCTGCCCTATACTTGGTGTTCTTTATATTGTTTCCATTTCCGCAGCCTTAGCATAGTTTTAACCCTTTCCATTTATATTGTAAAATTATATGCGCTAGGGACACACTTGTTACACAACGTCCGGCAACTTTACTTCTAACGGGTAGGCTTTTGACTTGTTCAAATATGATTGCCCGCCAGCTACGACAACTCTATCAAACACTAGACGCCCACTAGACTTTCTGATTAATTTTATTTCTCCAGAAGATGATGCAAAGCAGCACTTGCTTCGTTGTCTTAACACAGCAATCAATCAAATACGTGCTGCTTCTTTTCCAGTCATTATAGATACCCAAATGCCAAATCCAACGGCTTCCATGTCACTAGTTTGGAGTCTGTTGAGGATGATGGGTTGGGAGAGGAACACCGACACCATTGAATGTAGAGAGCCAGGTTGAATGGAGAACCATCTGTGTCAATTCCGTACTAACCGACATAGAAGGAAACATAGTGGAAAGTAAGTAACAAATTAATAAAAGAGAACGAATAAACTTTATTTTCTAGGGTCATAAATTGAGCACACAAGTCCGTCTTTCATTAGCCTCTTTCAAGCACCCATCTTTCGTACACCAATTATCTAATGTGCTTGTTACATTCACATAGGAAAAGAAAACATTGTCAATTAAATGTTCTGAACATAAACAATTCATATTACCATGTTATGAGACACAGGCAGGTAGGCAGCTACACATACACACGGACACGCATAAAGACATACATATATACCTGCATGCATACTTACATTATTTACACGAACTCTCACAGTTATGCACCCATTCAATAGCTCACAAATATACACACCCTCACATACTCATATACTCACTCAACAACACAAACTTAACAACACGATTACTTGTAGGCCTACATATACACATACACTATCTCTCTATTTCCCCATCTCTCTCTCAATCTCTCTCTCTCTCTCTCTCTCTCTCGCTCTCTCTCTCTCTCTCTCTCTCTCTCTCTCTCTCTCTCTCTCTCTCTCTCTCTCTCTCTCACGCCCATATACCCTCATTCATACATACAGCAAAGCACAAATATATACACTCATTACCATGCACACATAATCGACACATACACACTTTCACACACGCAAATACATAAATACTCACAAAGTCGTACATCCACACATTCACACACCCACACATACTTACCGACTACAAATCACAAACACTATATCATTCAGCCACTCATATTACCTCTCTCTCTCTCTCTCTCTCTCTCTCTCTCTCTCTCTCTCTCTCTCTCTCTCTCTCTCTCTCTCTCTCTCTCATATATATATATATATATATATATATATATATATATATATATATATATATATATATATATATATATATATATATATATACATGATTGATACAGGCATTGATAATGCACATTGGGAGCAAGTCGCCGCTGAACGTGTTGCATGGAGGGCAAATATCAGAAATGGAATAAAGTCAAAGGAGAAAATTATTGCAGAAAAGTCACACACCAAGCGTTTGAGACGTAAGATGGTGCATGATGGTGGAAATGACCACATGTTCAGATGCACCCACTGTGAACGGACATTTACAGCGCAAATTGGCCTTATCAGTCACACTCGCTACCGCCATAGTTAAAAGTTATTATGCCTTTTTAAAGCACAAACTATCGTCTGTCAAGACGGCAAGATGCCAATGGAATATATATATATATATATATATATATATATATATATATATATATATATATATATATATATATATATATATATATATATATATATATATATATATATTCAGTCTTACTTAAAACCTCGCACGTATTGAAAACCTCTCACATTGACCAACACTATCACACACATACATTGACAAGTGTTATGAGAATTCACACACACACAAACAGTCAAGTAAATTAATGGTTACTGGTGTATTTCAAGCATAGTTATTATGGTCAAAATAAAAGGCAAACCATAGATATGAATATTACACAAGTATATGTACCAACAACAAGCAGTAGTGATGAAGAAATACAACACTTTTACGTTGAAGTAGAAATGCCGTTGCCTCAAATTAAATTACAAGAAATAAAATTAATACTAGGAGATTTTAATTCAAAAGTTGTAGAGGGGAAAATATAGATTGTAGTGGGAATAATGGTTTAGGCACACGAAATGAAAGTAGAGAGAAACTAATAGAATTGACAAATATCAATGACATGATAATAAAAAAAAAAAACTGGTTTAAACACAATAAAAATAGACTTTACGCATGGAAAAGCTCTTATAAGAGAATACTTAACCAAATTAACTACATTCTTATTAATAAAAGTTTTATAAATGCGTTAATTAATGTTAAGACAACCAGGTGATGACTGTAATAGCCATCATGTAACTCTGTGGTATGAAAAGTAAATATTGCACAAGTAAGATAGATATCTCTATCAACTAAGACCGACTGCTAAAGAAACCTTGAATTGGCTCGTGAAACTCCATAGGGTAGTAGACGGGTCATAAGGTAAGGTATTAATAGATACAAGACATGTTTTCACGCAGAGGATCCTGAGAGCCAGAAATTTACCTCTTACAGAGAGGAGCAAACTCAATCTTTGGTACCTGGAGAAGTCTTATTGTCAAGCCACACTCTTCTCTCAAATGTTAATATTTCATTTTGTAATAGTATCACATTTAACAAAATATACAAAAGCACAACTCCACAAGAAAAGAGAATAACTCTTAGAGATAAATTATAGGATTACAATAGGATAACAGGGAGTGGGAGTGTTTTTTTTTGTTTTTTGTTTTTTTTTGGTTTAAAGAATGGTAGAATCACTAATTATCTCTATGAAGTATGAAACTCTGTTCCGGTGTCCTCAAATAGGAGTAACAAAGTAACACTGTTAAGTCATTCCCAAGATGCTGTACCTTTCCTAAGTTCACCGAACATATAAAACTGAAAGTTTATAAGATCACCACAATCTATTTGACAAAGTGCATGCGAATAGCGCAACTTCTACCAATGTCCGTAATGCTATTACCACTTCTACATATGACAATGAAGCTATCACACTTTCTAAAATTGTTCATGATCGTAATCTGTATAAGTCTAAGAAACCCCGACAATAACGTTATTGATATCATGGTTGTGGTTATCAGTTATCAGTTATCAGTTATCAGTTGGGGTATCTTCGTTGCACTCCGGACATGTCCATAGGTGCTCAGATCCTCCCCCCATAGATAGATGCATCCCCCCAGCATATGCATCAGCGTCGGTGGCTAATAGTGCCAGTTCTGTGTTGGTTGACGAGGCGCTTTGTTTTCCCGATGTACATCTCGCGTCTGGCTGTGCCGATTCTTACTCCCAGGTCTTTCATCCTGGAAAGCGATGTGGAATCACTGGCGTCAAAATCCTCTGCTCTCGCCATATCCCTAAGGGCGTTAATGACATCGGCACGATCCATGGGCTGGCCATCTACAGGGGGTGCAGAGCCAGCCAATTTATCAGCTCGTTCATTTCCCTCGACCCCCGCATGTCCCGGGACGAAGATGAAGGTGACTTTGCGGACAACAGACTTCCGCAGCGACTCAGTCCACTGTCTACGCACAGATCCAGCTTCGACCTTCTGAATCATGCTCATTGAATCACTTAGTACACACACGTTGGTATAATGCTGTGATTCCAGCCATATGAAAGCCTGTGTAACTGCCATCACCTCCATCGTCATGCTGCTCGTGGTCATAGAGTGGGCACCACTGGATTCTTGAACGGTTCGGCCCGCTGAACGGGCTGTAAATGCCCACGCACTTCTCTGCTGCTTTACAACAGATCCATCTGTATAGATGAGCACTTCGGGGCTATCTGAGTGATCATAGATGAGCGCGTTAACCTCTGCATTGACAGCAGCAGGGTTCTGCTCTCTGCACCGTCTGTCGACTGTGATAATGCAGGAGAAGGTACACTTAAAAGCTGGAGGCACCGGCACCCATTCCTTGCCGGGGTTGATACTGGTAAGACTGCAGACCTGTCCGACGACATCTTCCGCCCGACCCATCCATGATTTGCCCCTCTTTAGCCTGTCACCCTTTTCTCTGAATACAGCGTCATGCAGAGGGTGCTGCTCATCTGCACTTATTTTTAAGGGATGGTTGTGGTTACAACAGTAGTTGGTATAGCTGTTATTGCTATAAATAATGTTGTTATAATGTTCGTTGTAAACCGTGTTGGCTGTTGAGCCAGACGAAGCCAGAGAGTATTCCAAAAAGAGGCTTTGCTTAATTCCACCTGGTTGGGTTGCTTTGCCATAGGATGACTCCGTGATGTTCTATGGAAATTCGCTCTTTCATTAATATCAAGGCGAATTCCTTCATCGTTCATAGATGAACCTGAACCTCCTGATGACAAGTTACAGCACTCATAACTATACCTCAGGGGAAGGCAAAATAACGACCACCTTTTCCTGTGGAAGACACATGCCAAACATATAGCCATCTCATAGAAACAGTGGGGGGAAAGAAAAACAACAACAGACAACAACAGAGAGAGAGAGAGAGAGAGAGAGAGAGAGAGAGAGAGAGAGAGAGAGAGAGAGAGATGGAGGGAGGGAGAGAGACTAAGAGAGAGAAGGAAGGCAAAGGGATGATTCCATAAGTTCAGGCCCGCCCGAAATGGCCCTGTTGGGTCTAGTCTGCCCAACATATGATGCAATCCTTCTCCCTTTACATTGACATGATTTGTCTCTCTCACTCCTATGTGAGCGCAAGGCCTTAGCGCCAAAATTAACTGGTTGGCTAACAGCTAGAATAACACCCTGTCACTATCCAGGCATTGCCTCTTCTCTCCAGGATAAATGGTTACATCACATCACACCATATGTATGTCACATATTTATTTATAAAGAAGTTTAGTTTAGTTTAGTCGATGGATCAACATCACGGCATAACCTTCTGCAGACTTCCCATCCTGTCATTGCCTCTTCTCTTCAGGATAAATGGTTACATCACATCACATCATAAGTATGTCACATATTAATTTACAGGGAAGCTCATTATTAATCACACATACATTAATGCATACATAAAGAAACATATCCTATTTGTAATATATCAAGAGATATAAAATGATAGTTCTGAAAAATATCATTTTCAAAGAAATCAGATATATAGATATCTAAAAAAAAAGTACCATCCTTACCGAGATTATGAGTGATAGTTCAGAACAAAAATCTTTGTAGCAGCTCTCCAAACCTCATGAACGACACATACAGACTATAAGTAAAGGGGGAGTTCATTCCTCAGGATGTAAATAAACCAACAAAGAAAGATATTCTCTTGCTCAGAGTAAAGTCACCTATCCCCTGAGCATCTCTCAAGATCTTCACCAAGAAATTATTATAAATTCGATCCCCTCTATTATATTGACTAGTCTATGTTTATTTACCATAATCTCCAACTTACCAATGACATAAAGAATAACAATAATAATTTAAAAATAAAAACTACAATATTTCCTGGATAAAACCACACGCCGTTTCTTGACAAATCATCACGGCAACTGAGCCCAAATCTTGGAATCTTCTGCAGACTTCCCATCCGCCATCTAATCAACATAATTTATGTTAATGTGAATCCTTTTCACCGCACCAATGGGATCTGCTCTTGAGCTCAGCCTTCCGGTGGAAAAATGACGCCTTTCTGTTGCGGGTGGGTGTTGATTGTTTCAGGAATTGTGGAGGAGATGGTGGGAGTGGGGGGGGGGGGGGGGGGGAGGAGTAAGTGTTTAGTCGTCCGTTCCGTCCTTGCACAAGTGCTGTTAAGTGACAGCACAGGTGATGTCTATTTTACCCAAACAATCTTCTGAGAGTGTCTCCAACCGTCATCACCTCCACTCGCTGAAATCAAAAGTGCCAATTTCCAGAAGTGATGGGAAGAGATAGTTTAGTGCTATATTTAAGAATCCGGCAGTGTCCTGCTTTAATGTTTTCCCAACCTAAAACGCTTTTATTCCGAATTCTGAATGCGGCTGTGTGGCTGAGACATGACAAATGTCACAACCAGTATGTGAATAAATAAAAGAAAGATTGAAGAGAGGATGACAAGTGGTTAAGAACGTGAGACTTGATGGATGATTGATCAAAGGGAAGCCAGGAGTACTAATCGAAGGTTATAATATAAACAATATACGCTATGCAGAGGACACAGTATTAATGGCGGATAATACAAACGGTCTACACAAATTGTTGGACATTGTATTCACAGAGAGTGCAAAGAAAAGACTATCCTTGAGTTGAATATCAAGAAAACAGTAACAACGGTGATATCAAAGATAAAGTTGACACCAAAATGTGAAAATAAAATAGAAGGGCACATTCTTTACCAATTGGATAATTTTAATAACCTAGGGGCATTTATAACATCAGATGGAAGGTGCACAAAAGAGATTAAGAACAGAATAAAGAAAGGAAAAGCTGCATTTCAGAAAATGAAAAGTATCGTATGCAATAAGTCACTCCATTGGCACCTTTGGCACCTTTCCGTCTTGACAGACGATAGTTTGGTACATTGTTCTTCAAAAAGGCTTAATAACTACGATCCATGGCGGTGGCGAGTGTGGCTGGTAAGGCCAATTCTTGCTGCAAATGTTTGCCCACAGTAGGTGCATGTGAAAACATGGTCATTTCCACCATTGTGCACCATCTTACGTTTCTCACGCTCTGTGTGTGCTTTATCTGCAATCATTCTCTCTTTTGTCTTTATTCCATTTCTGATGTTTACCCTCCATGCAACACGTTCAGCGGCGACTTGCTCCCAATGTGCATTATCTATGCCTGTATCAATCATGTCACGCTTACACACATCTTTGTATCGTTGTAGAGGCCGACCCTGAGATCTCCTACCCGTCTGTAATTCACCAAACAAGATGTCCTTTGGTATTCTACCATCATCCATCCTCCTAACATGTCCTATCCATCTAAGTCTACGAAGACTAAGCATGGAATACACCGTCACACAACCTGATCTTTCCAATACTTCAGTATTTGTGATTTTGTCTTGCCACTTAATACCAAGTATTCTTCGCAGACACCGCATATGAAAGCTGTTTAAACGTTTCTCTTGGCGTGAGTAAGTTGTCCAGATTTCACTGCCATAAAGAAGAGTACTAAGGACACAGGCTTGGTAGACGAGGACTTTTGTTTTGGCAGTAAGCTTCCTGTTCTCCCAGACTCTTTTTGTTAATCATGTTCATTGTTGTTGCTGTCTTGCCAATCCTGATGTTGATTTCCTGATCGAGGGATAATTTGTTATTTACCTCTGATCCTAGATATGTAAAATGGTCTACTATCTCCAGTTCGGCGTTGCCAATAAAGATTGATGGTACATCATGTGCACCTTGTGACATAATCTGTGTCTTCTTTTTGTTAATCGTTAAACCAAATTCAGAACAAGCATTGGAGAATGCAGATAGTAGATGTTGTAATTCTTCCTCTGAGTGGGTCGTAATCGCAGCATCATCCGCAAAAAGCAACTCTCTGATTAGTACCCGATTAGTAGATCTGATTAGTAATAAGTCACTATCATTGAATGTAAGAAAGAGAGTACTGAAATTCTATATAGAACCAGTTTTGCGGTATGGCAGTGAATCTTAGAATGTAAATGAACAAATAAAGAAGAAGCTGGAGGCAACAGAGATGTGGCTTCTGGAACGAATGTTGCGAATTCCTTGGACTGCCAGAGTAACAAACGACGATTTCCTAAAAGAGGCTCAAGAAACTAGAACAATATATACAACAATAAGAAATAGACAAACATCTTTCTGTTTTTCATGTGATGAGAAGACAGGAAGAGAGGAAGATGCCAACCTAGAGAAATGATGCTGGATGGATTGAGACGGTGTCATGGGGGAATATGATCAGCTAAGGTCATCCAGAACACCAAAGACCGAGATCCGGGGAAAGGCATGAAAACCTAGGACAGCTGGCATAGCACGTGATGATGATGATGATGAACATTATATATGATATGTATACATCCTACAGACACACACACACACACACGCACACACACACACACACACACACACACACACACACACACACACGCGCGCACACACACACATACATACATATACAAACATACATACAAACAAAAAAGCGGTGATAATTCAGGACGAACCAACTTAGAAGAAAACATAATGGTAAGCGAGTGACAGCTTAACAACCACATCGACCTCCAAGTATTCAGGTGGATGAATACGAAGCTGCACGGTGATGGATGTCATATCTCCATGTTAAACTCAATGATTAAAGATATGATTATACACCCATTTGTAAGAATTGCCTGCTTAAAATATAAAAATCGTCTTCGAAAAATTGTTTTTACACACACCAGTGGTTGCCAATGTATGAATGGCGGCGTCAAATGGGAACAATTGCTTATATGCTTAGCTTAATGCGTGGAGGACAATTAAATATAAAAGACTGTAAAACATTTGCATATCAGTATAGCTGATGCCCACATTTTAATAGTGAATGTAACAAGTTTTGGTGACGAATTAAAAGAAACCCTGTTGATACATATAACTCTGCAGTTTCTGTAGATATTAAACATTTTATATTATATTCTTCTTCATGAACTTCGTTCGACTGCAGGCGTCAATGTGAATTTGTCTAATAAAATAAAAACAGCAGTCAGCTAAAAGACGGCGTGAGAAGATTAGTAAAAGTCTTGTGTCATGGCGCGGAAGGGAGTCAACACACGAATAGTTCCATGCCGTCAGAGATCGCAATTTGTGGAGAGTCATGAATGCCAACACCAGCCGGCAAGGCAATGGTAATGGATGTACATACACTGTTGATTAGTCTATGACAATATGGCTCTAAGAACATGCCCAATGCGACTTACGGCGAGTAAAATGAAACTTCACTGATGCTGCTGCTCAGTGTCTTCCCAGATTTTCTCCACCAGAAATATACGCGTGAATCAGTCAGTATAGATGACTGTTCTTGTACACTTAACTTGGTCTCGGAGATTCCTGTCTTCTGAATGTTAAACGTTAAATGTGCCTATACTAAGAGAGTCCTGTATACTCCATTGTAAACATTGATTCCGCCTGTACTTAAAAGCATAAACTACTATTATGTGCTACTATATTACTATATTATTATATCTTAAGCAATATACATATACAATTAAAGAAAGTCAAATATACACAAAGAAACACAAATTTGTTCTAAGGACACTGAAGAGTGAGGAGATAAAAGATAAATTCAACATAGATTTAAAGAACAGATTTGATGCATTGTCCGAAATGGAAATACTATTTCAAGATACTAGCAACCAATGGGAAATATTAAAGAAATCTCAACCAAGCTGCAGAAACAACCATCACAAAAATAAGGACAGTGGGACGCAAGAAATGGATGACGGGAGACATCGTAAAACTCATAGAAATAATAAGAAATAACAAAACTAACGAAGAAAAATATGAAGAGATTCACAGGAAAATTATGAAGCTATGCAAAGAAGCAAAAGAAACGTGGCTTGGAGAAAAATGCTAGGAAATCGAAAACCAACACAACACCCTGAATACCAAATTAATACACAAAATAATTAATGATATCACTAAAGAAGAACACACACGTCAAAGGGTTGCCTAAAAACCAAAGATGACAAAATCATAATAGAAAAAGATCAGATTTCACATACGTGGTCAGATTATGTGAAAGACCTTCATGATGATACAAGAGAAGAGCACTATGATCTTCGTAATAATAATGAAGGACCATACATTTTGAAGATGGAAGTTCAGAATGCCCTTAACCATACGAAAACTGGCAATACCCCGGGTACAGATAACATCACAAGAGATGTTAGATCAATGTCTTAGAAGAATATTGAGTAGACCAAGTCACCAGACTGCTGAACGCAAAATATGATACTGGAAATATACCTCCTGAATTATGTAATTATATATTTATTGCAATCCCGAAGAAATCAGGAGCCTTGAAATGTGATCAACATTGATAAATTAGTATAATGAGCCACGTCACGAAGATTTTGCTGAGAATTATCATGCATTGAGTTAGGAAGAAAATACATCCCGAAATAGGAGAAGAACAATGTGGGTTTGTAGAAGGCAAGGGTACAGAAAATGCTGTGTATATACTGAGAACAGTAATTAAATGTTCTATATAAGTAAACAAACATCTATATCTTAGCTTTATTGACTACACAAAGGCTTTCGATAAAGTGAGACATGTCGACATGATGAGGAAGCTTGAAGATACACAAATTGATGGGAAAAACCTTAGATTTAAAAAAAAAAACATATATTGGAAACAAGAAGCTGCCATCAGAACTGATAATGATGTAGGTCAATATCAACCTATTAAAAGAGGTGTGAGACAGGGATGTGTAATGTCTCTAGATATTTTTTTCCCTGTACAGTGAAAATATTTTCAGAAATATAGAAGATATGGAAGGAATCAACATTGAGGAACGATACATCAATAACATTAGATATGCTTGCTTGCGTTCACTGGATGTGAACTCCCTCGTGAAGTCCTGTATGTCGAATTAAGACATCCTGTTTTCCAACATCAGTGAGATGTCATACCGGACTGAGGTTTGCGTGAGTATTCGTTGTCCCAAGTCTGGCTTATTGGTGTGCAGAATGGTGGTTCCACGCCGTGCAGTTAGATACTCTCCGACTTCGGAAGAATCAGCGATCCTATAACATTATCCAGGACCCAGAAGGGACCTGTTGCCCAGGACGCACGACTAGGACGTGTTAGTAGATCTTGGCCAGTATAGAACCAGGCCCTGGGGCCTTGGAAACACCTCTGCGTCCCATTAGATATACAGATGGTTGTGATATAATAAAACGTCCTTACCCTTTCCTATTTATTGACTCCCTTAAAAATAAACAACCCCTTACAACTACGGTTTAAGTACCTTACAGAATATAGGATAAAAACTAACCCGTAGGGTAGCTAAATTAATTTGGCCTTATTTTGGCCAACGTACCTGGCCAACAGTTGTCGACTGATTGTAAGACAAAGGCCCAGTGTAGCCACTTTTAGTTCAAGCTAAGAAAGTAAACTGACGTGTGTTCCCTTGTGGGAATTCTTTCCCCGTGTGGGGAAAAGGTATTTTGCCTTTTAAAACCATGATTCTCTTCAACTATTGGTATGTTATATCTACATTATTAAGATATATTTATGTATTACATAGACCAGTATGTTTAATTAAGAATTAGTTACAATTCTCTTAAACCAGGCTGGATGATGTTTACCAAGGAAACACATGTGGGCGCCACGCTGTAATTTTTCCTATGTCTTATAATTTCAAGTCCCTATGTTAATATCTTTTATAGGCATTATGAACTTATATCTAACTAATAGTGTTTATAACCTATGAATATTATGTGTACTGTAGTACACATAAAGTATCAACTTTCATGTCTGAAAACACATTCTAGACATTTTCTCAATGTAGGAGCAGACTCTTGTTTACATACTTCAGTAGAGAACTTGTGTCTGTCAATTTCATATTCCTATGTTAAAACTTCTAGGTACTGTGAACAATATCTCACTATTTATGCTTAGAAATCTGCAAATAATCTATGTACTATATAAAGGAAGTTTTATCCATGCGGGGACATACAAATGATTACGCATATTCCTGACTCTTACTTAGTCAGGGGATAAAATATTTTGCCACATCATAATCTGTAACTTGGAAATATAGTGCTAAATTTTAGTACCATCCTTTTGCTAACAGATTAATAACCACTCCATAGTAGTGAAGAACATATAATCATTTCATAAAATAGTGTTAGGAAAATGCCATGTTTGAGAATATAAATTCATGAACAATTAAAGTAAACGAGTGATGTAAATGCATGTTCGGATAGGATTCAATCCCCATCGCCTCACCGTAGTAGAAACAGAAGCGAAGATTGATGTGAATAAATTGCTTGCAATATTCAGAATACTGGACCATGCGGCATACGTTATTCTAATAAATACCCTCCGAATAATAGCAGTCATTGACAAAATATATCACAGCGGCTACTATCCTCATCTGCGGTACGCAGTGGGGAAAAACAATATATGTTTTAGTTATGGATTAACCCCTGAAGAAAATTCAAAACCATTGGCTCCGGCATTAAATTTTATGATTAAATTATTATATATGATTATCATGTACTTAATATCAGAGAAATGAACATGTATGTATTTTTCTGGTATGAGAATTTTCTCTGTTCTGATTGTTACTTTTTCCTGTGGGAATATACATTTTAATGTTGCACCTTGGGATTAGAGGATGTTGATGTAAGAATCCATGTGTCTGTCAGTACTTAAGAAGCCAATGTTGAATAGTCTTGACCTAGTGATGATTATAGTGCCGAAAGGAAGACGCGGCATTAGAAACCACAGAGATTCTGTATAGGCTATTCTCTTCAAGTAATGAGAGAGACAATATCAACATGTTGGATGGACAGAATGACTTCACCCATCCAATAGTCCCAGTAACAACAGAATACAATATAAGTGAGAAAATACCTTACACACTATGAAGAGTCAGAATGGCTCTACTCAGCAATGAGGGACAGTGGAACGTGGACACCCACTCCTTTCCCCTTCTCCCCTTGTTGTTTTGTATTTGTGTTTGTAATTGTGTTGTAAACTTTTACCATAACACAGTAGGTTAATGCTCGTGTTGTATTCTTGTCATCCCTTTTCTATAGAAGAGAAGCAGGTGGTGGTTGAATGTGGTGGGACTATATCACTACACCTGGATCCTGGGTCAACAGCCAGAAAGTGAATGTCCTAACCATAGTCTGCATCTAGAAATACCCATGGACTGCTGCGCTCAATAGCTCTATAGCGAGCAACATATAAATTTGAAGACAACTGACTGGGTGAGTGATTAAGTCCTATTTTAGTAGGAATATCCAGGATGGACTTCAAGATCTAATAATCTACAAAGATGAAGATCATCAGAGTACTGACAACAGTGTATCGTCTGCGTTACTTCTGATAAGTATCACCTATGGCCTCATCATTCAACCAAGTCAGTGAAACTGGGACAATCCTTCTAGCAAGTTACTAAAACTAACAACAGTGAGTAACCTTCAACTGTTGGTTGGATTACCAAGTTAATATCCACAATGGATAAGTCATCGAAAGAACATCTCACAGCTGCAACAGTCAAACATAAGGTTCCAGCCATGCAACACCAAGTTCTAGCTATGAACCCAACCAAATGGGAAGAGACACTGAAACAACATTATAGCCAATACAATCAATGTACCAACTTCAGAATCTCTGAACCAAATCTACACCATATTACCTATAGGTTCCAAAACCTGACCACCATCAAAAAGACAGTATAAAAGCAGCTAAATGTCTCTACATCTGCAACAAGAGGAATCATCAACTTGTTTGCAACCCTGTTACTGTGCTGGATTTATTCATCTTTGGATATATGTAGGTATAGATAAATTGTGGCCCTAGTCACAGATACTACCATGAGATGCCTCTCAGTCAATTAAAGTTCTACACTGGACTAGATAATAACGACTAACTCTTTGCTGGTCCAATGTCAACCTAAATGCCATGGGTTATAGACTCGCGACTTGGTGGGTGTAAAATCTTTGTTGAACTACTTGGGATTCTGATAATAAAAGCAGAGCAGCTGAATGGACGTCTACTTGGCACCATGTATGGTGAGATGGTAAAGTACCTTCTGCAGAGCTTAAGTGAAAATTCCGGAAAGTTAGACCAACCTGAGGCCCCAAATTTCAAAAAGACACCGAGCCTACTGCAACAGAGTACTCGAATATTCTAGCCCGCGGAGGGATATGTGATTGTGTGTAATTTCTATTCTTGGATTATAAAGTATGATTTGCACCAGCCAATTATCAGTGACTAAATAGTAAGAACCTAACTGAGTGCATTAATTCGGTACCCAGATAATGGGAAAAGGATCTAATCGACAGCAAAGGTGAACCCATAACCGCACACCAGGAGATAGACTCGATTAATTAATTTAATTAGTAGTACAAAATGCTGTTTATATGTTGGTATTTTTTTCTGAAGGTAACAGGTCAGTAGTTTTTTTCAATGGTATAGATGGTATAGTATTTTGACACCAACTCATTATGTTTAAAAATTAGAGAATGGTAAAAGGTGTCAGAAACATGTTATGTTGGGTTCTATTTAATATCTTTATTTGCCTTAATTATGAGGGAAAATGAAAGTAGACCCAATTTGTGGTTGCTGTGTTGTTTGTAATAACATTGTTTTTTTTTTTGGGTCACTGGGTACTATATTGTAATAATGCAATGAATCCCATGCCTGTCTGAAAATGCATAGTGTTTATTACACACACACACACACACACATATATATATATATATATATATATATATATATATATATATATATATATATATATATATATATATATATATATATATATATATATATATATATATATGTAACTGCAGATCTTGAGTTAATACCTGAACTGTTTGTCCAAAAGTGTTGTGTACATCAAGTAAATGTGGTGTCCAACAAGTGGTTGTTTATATGTTGTGAGCAATCAATATCCTTCTGGCACTATAGTTAATTTAAAGGGTGATGAAGTGGGAAGGGAAACCTACACACATATGCCATTGGTTCAAGGATTGAACTTATTTCTCCTGGGATTTGTGGTAAATATCCCTGATCACCCTGCATTCTAACCAATGACCAGAGAATCAATAATACCCCCTAGACATTGTAACGAAATATTCTTAGGAATTAAAATCCACATCCCACAATGGTACAGTCTTGATTGCAGACAATGAACAGTTTCTGCGACATTTAGTAGATGCGGTTGTTGCACACAGTGAGCAACTAGGGTTAGAATTGAATAGTAAGAAGACATATTATGGTCGTCACTGGGAAGAAGGAAAGACCACAATGTGATATACGAGTATATGGGCATTTTCTAAGCAAGTGAATCGGTACAGTTATCTCGGCACAGTCATAACATCTGATGGGAGATGCCTTGAAGAGATTAGAACAAGAATTGCTATGGCGAAGGTAGCCTTTTGCAAGCTGAAAAACATACTAACCAATAAAAATATATCAACTGAAACAAGAAAAAGCGTGTTGTTGAAGTGCTACATAGAACGTGTACTTTTGTATGGATGTGAAGCGTGGACAATGAGCAGTCAAGCTGAAAAAAACATCTGCTGGCTGTGAAAATGTGGTTTCTGAGGAAAATAAAAGAATACTATGGACAGCAAGAAAAACCAATGAACAAGTCCTACAAGAAACAAATGAAGATCGTAAACTGATTAGAGACATTAGACGTAGACAGTCACAATTTTTTGACATATTATGAGAAGAAATTACTTGGATAACTTGGTGACGACTGGCAAGATCGAAGGGAAGATACCAACGTGAAGACCGAGAAGTAAATACCTGGATGGCTTGGCCACGTGGCATAGTGGAGACAGGAACACGGAGCTGATCCACGACTCTGGTGATCTAGTTAGATAGCAAAACATTACCGCCCACGCTTATCTGCAGGGCACATGATGGATGGATGGATACTTTATAGTGTCCCATATTCTAAATTTTAAACATGAATTTCGCTTGTACTTAATAGATTCCTGCATTCCCAGTCTTAAACGTTAATTTTTCCTATACTTTAGAGATTCCTGTATTCTCAAGTATCAAGTTTAATTTCACCTATAATTAAGAGACTCCTTTATTCTCAATGTTAAACGACAATTTGACCCATACGTCAGTTTCCCTATATATACTTCCGCTGAGACTTCAATGATGTGTAAGCTCATAATTTTAAACGTTAACTTCAGTGATACCTATATCTTGTCTCTTTTCAGACACTTCTGGCATCCATTTTAAGTTGGACGCATAATTCATATGTGGCAAGACAACTGTAAATTGATATGTTTTCTAATGTATCCTCTGATCACCACGTATTTCCTTTCCTCATCATGAGTGCCCATCAGTACCAGAAATGTTTTACTTATGTTTTTTGTTTGCTTTTAATAACACAAAAAGCACCACAAACCGAATCGTAATACAATTTGTGAATTCCAAACCATCCACGCGAGTCTACATATGCCACCCCCTGGTTGAAAAAGCTATAAAAGTATTGAAACACATTGTTGTGTCTAGTTTATATGACACATCTGTTCAAATTTATGTACTAATTCGCACGTTAAAATGTTTATCTAAATCCAAAAAGCCATGGGTATGTGTCTGGTGGTTAGTGGTGTTACCAAGTACTCGTTTAGACCAAATGTGTATAACACGGTTCTGAACAGAGCATTATGTTCAGACGACAGTATAGGCATGAGAAAGTTTGTTGTCTAATCTAACTGAGATGGAAACCAAATTCTCGTCTGTCGATGCGTCCACAAACAGGCAACAGCAAAAGCAAGACAGTGAAAGAGGAACAGAAGCAGAGACTTCAACCAGACTTTTGACAGATACTCTTCAAGATGAAGAGGAGATCGGTGGATCTGATGTGGAGATTACAATTGTTCCCAGAGGAAACATGAGCAGCAGGGAGACGCCTGGCCACTTAGAGGATGTTGCTTGCTGAGAGCCAAGTTCTCGTTTGATATACAGAATATCGGAGTCCCCACCTATCTATCTGCTTATTTTCTATGCTCTGCAGGTAGGAATTTGTTTCTTCTTGGAAAAGTTGGATGTAATATTCTTGATGCTCTGAAGGTAGGAGTGTGTTTTCTCTTATCGAGCACTTGATGCAATAGTCTTGCTTTAGTCTGGTTTGTTAATGAAGGCTTACATTGCATGCGGATACCTCAAGAAGTGATCCGGTCTCCTGCCATGTATCACACAAGGAGAAAATCTGTAGATTACACGAACTCTGTATATCCAACGAAGATCGTAATATCTGCATATCATATTTATGCATACTAACAATATTAATTTGCAGGGTTGTTGTTTAATTTTAAAATATGCCATCGACCTGTTCGTCTTTCTCTTTTCGATAAGTCAGAAGATAAGTTTAAGGATGCTACATACTTTCTTTTCGAGAATTCAGAAGACAAGTTTAAGGATGTTACATGGTGTAGCCTGCCAATATAGAGGTCATAGTTCAGCCCCTAGAAAGATTACGTTGTACCAACTAGAATGGCTCTGGCATCCACCCAACCTCATAATAATGTATACCAGAACATTTCCAGAATTCATTACGAAATGCCTGGGGAGATAAGGCGACGAAGCAGAGAATTGTTCATCCATTCTCGTATGGTGTGGCCTATAATACTTGAAGGCCTGGAATGTCACTCCCAACAGCCAGTATCTGCTATGTGGTCTATAATACTTGAAGGCCTGGAATGTCACTCCCAACAGCCAGTATCTGCTATGTGGTCTATAATACTTGAAGGCCTGGAATGTCACTCCCAACAGCCAGTATCTGCTATGTGGCCTATAATACTTGAAGGCCTGGAATGTCACTCCCAACAGCCAGTATCTGCTATGTGGTCTATAATACTTGAAGGCCTGGAATGTCACTCCCAACAGCCAGTATCTGCTATGTGGTCTATAATACTTGAAGGCCTGGAATGTCACTCCCAACAGCCAGTATCTGCTATGAAATTGCATGTACGTTACCTACACCTACATATTGTCTGTAGACACAGTATGGCTGTCAATCACTAATGCTCAATACAGGATTGAACATAATCTTATATATTAAACACAGTTTAGGAGAGGTCACAATAATTAGGATTCAACATTCTTACGAACAAATTGTGTTCTATCACAGGAAGAACATTTTGTGCAATAAGTCCACGTCCTTGAAAGTTAGAAAAGAGTTCTTATTTGTTACATAGAACCAATTTTAACATACGGCTGCGAATAATGGACAATTGGTAAACCGGCAGAAACAACTCCATAGAAGCCTTGGAGATGTAGTTTTATAGAAGAATGCTGAAATATAATTGTGCAGCCAAAAATTAGCAATCTGGACATTTTAAGTGAAGCTAAGTTGCAAAGACAACTTATCATAGAAATCAGAAAGAAGCAGTAATCATTTTGGCCACATTATGAGAAGACAAAAAGTGGATAATGTTGTGACAACCGGAAATGTTTGTGGAAAGAGAGATAGATGAAGACAGCGTGAGAAAATTTTTACCAATCCTGTTTCATGGCACTGAAGGGATTCAGCACACGAATTGATCTATACCGTCGGAAATAGCAATTTGTGGAGAAGCATGATCGCCCACGCGAGCCGGTAAGGCACTGGATAATGATAAGGAACAAACAAAACGAAACAAAAACAATGAGAATAAATCAAATAAACAATAAAATGATGTTCCTTGGGGAATCCTCATTTCACGAAGTAGAATAAAATACATAGTTAATTAGGAAAGTAGACAACAGAGGAGCAGATAGTAACGTTAAAACACAAATAGAAAGGCAAGAGAAACTCTCGTAAAGGCAAGGGGAACTTGTGGAAGTTTAAAAGTTAGTTGCATATCCTTTACAGGACGTTGCAGTTAACACCAGCATTTTTGTTGTTGTTCGTGATTCCTGGGCACGTTTACGTTCAGTAGTTTGCTGTTGCTTTAAGTACGACCACCACACATACCATTTCATAAAACCAACGTTTGGCGTTCTGCTGCTAAATCGCCCACAGCTGTGTTTCGAACACGGGCATGCGGGATTACCAACTGCGTCCGCAATCTCTTCGCCACGGAGCCTATGGAAGTTACCAGAAATTCAACGTGTGTCAAACTTAGAGATGAAAATCTGTTTTCTAAACTTAAAAGTAAAATAAAGATAATGTCCACAGACAAAACAACATCTCAACAAAAACTAATTATCAACAAAACGATAGACTGGGTACTGTTGAAAAGATGTTATACGTTTGCAGTCTCTTCATGCCCATACCGCAATATCCATACATCAATATTTGGTATGGGGGGAGATGAGGGGGGAAGTGAAAGACCCCTAGTCCACGCCCCAAGGCATACTGGGCATACAGTGCAAGACAATATTTTATAGACCAATCGACACCGGTTGCTTTCACTTCCCAAGACAACCCATGGTACCAAATTTACGGTGAGACCACCAGGTTCATTTAAAACTCCGCCTCTGTGAGCATTTGACGCCATGACCACCAGTCCTGGAAGTATGCATTCGGTCGCTACTTTACTTACAAAATCCCTCATTTCCTGGCACCCATTTTGGGCTGGGTAGATCTGGGTGGTCAATTGTAAGGATCGGATTGTGAGGGTCGAACCCATGACTATCTGGTCGGCAGAAGAGAGTCTAGCACTACGCCACCACGACCTTGTGCATTCCAATTCCAATTTTCGAGAGAAAAAAAAAATTCAAAATTCGGTCTCGTCTAACCTGCTTCCTCAGCACCGCACTGATGAACGAAAGATGAGTGATTGGAAGGGCCGAATGTAAGACGGGCCTGCGTGCCCAATTTGTTACCCTTTGAAAATAAAGTTCGTTCGTTCGTTCGTTCGTTCGTTCGTTCGTTCGTTCGTGGTTATTGTCCGTGCATGGCTTAGCGATAGGTTTAATACTGCTGTTCTCCTCCTCGATCCACAGCAAGGCATGCTAGCTATTGGGTCGCCACTGACTGCAACATTCATCATCTCGGAAGCAACATGTGCACAAACAGATGATTACATCAAAACCCAGGTGCTTAGTGCTTCGTTTTGCGTGGTTGGGCTTGCAACTTTCTTGGTGACTTCCCTGGGAGTCAGGTAAATTCAAGCAAGATGGCTCAAGGCCTACTGAACTCAAATCTCAACTTATTGTTGTATTCCTACTGTATATCCTTCGTCATGGTGTTGTTGTTGGTATTTTTGTTGTTGTTGTTGTTGTTGTTGTTGTTGCTGTTGTTGTTTTGTTATGTTGCTGGTTTTAGTAAAGAATGATATATGTGTGTCAATCGATGTGAGAACAAAATTTTAGGAGTATATCAAGACAATTCTGATGAACGGAAGGGGATCATGGACCAATGGGAAATTATGTGGAACCTCCGATGGGAGGTGTCTTAAAGAGATTAAAACAAGCATCATTATAGCAAGGATAGCATTTTGCAAGAAGGAAAATATACTGAAAGATGTCAATTGCGACGAAAAAGTACTGTTATTTGGATGTGAAACATGGACGATAGGCTGAGAAATATCTACTGGCCTGGGACATGAGGTTTCCGAAGAAAATGCAAGGGGACAGACATAAAAACGAATGACCAAGTTCTACCACAAACAAATGAAAACCGTATATTGATTAGAGAAATGTTGTAAGATTAATGTAGGTTGTATAGAAAACCTAGTTACAACTATTTTACCTTTATCGAGATGTAGTGGGTATATGGTGTTAGAACAGTATTTGCATAAACCATTTGCCACTCGTGACGTGATGTGATAAATATAACGCCTGTCGCACTTTCCAATACATTTACCACCGGCATCTATTTAAGAATAGTACATGGGGGTTTAGTTTAGTTTAGTATTAGATAAATGACAGATTCAGCAGCAGCAGCAAGTGATGATGATGATGATGATGACGATGATGATGATGACGATGATGATGATGATGATGATGATGATGATGATGATGATGATGATGATGACGATGATGGTGATGATGATGATGATGAAGAAGAAGAAGAAGAAGAGAAGAAGAAGAAGAAGAAGAAGAAGAAGAAGAAGAAGAAGAAGAAGAAGAACAACAACAACAACAATAACAACAACAACAACAACAACAACAACTACAACAACAACAACAACAACTACAACAACAACAACAACAACAACAACAACAACAACAGCAGCAAGACAATCTATAATATTTCTTAGCCGTTGGTGTTGCTTCAGCAGTACTATCAGCAGCGTTGGTAGTGGGAACTTTCTTTTTCTCATATAGCATCATCCTCATCATCTAGTGCCTTGCCCACTGAAGTGGCCGATCATACTTCTTCACACATTGTTATCTCCGACAGCATAGATGGGTTCATGGATTTAATGCCATAACACACGACTGCCAATCATTTTCTCTGGCTGTCTTCCCCTATCTCTCGTTCCACAAATCTTTCCGGTTATTACATGTTCCACTTTTTGTCTTCTCACAATTTTCTCCAAATCATGAATTCATATACAATCTCGGCTAACGTAGGCCTACTATAACGATATGTTTCGGCCTGTCTGTCCAGGCTGCCAATTTACCAAAACGTGGACTTCGCCTATCTGTTGCCGCTAATAACGATGTCAGCCAGGGCGGAGTGGACTTGCCCTGACACGTATGAAGGTCAGTTGTCACGTCTGTTTGAAATAACGCACGTTACAGTTAGCTTTAAATGGGGGTTTAAAAGTCCCGACGAACGACTTCATTGAACCGGGTTTTATCCCACAGGGCTTGACCTTATTTCGCAGGGCGGCCTGAGGAAAACGTTGCACAAAGCACGAACTCTACAACTGCAGCAACGACCCCCAGGAGTCTACGAGAAAACCGCACTCGTGAACTGAAAGACGTAGCTGGAATCGAACCCACAACCTTCGGAGCGCGAGGCAGATGTAACCATTATGCCCCTGAGACACCCCCTCCCAGCCTCCCCCGGACGAAAACTTATAGCCATATTTGAGACGTGGTGTTGCCGGACGTATTGGGGTGGGATAGAGCCATCGCATGTCGTAGGTCTGAGAGCACGGGCGAGTACACAAGTTATCTGCATATCCTTGACAGGACGTCGCAGTCACCCGCAGCATTTTTGGCTGTTTGTGATTTCTTGGCAAGTTTACGTTCAGTAATTTGCCATGGCATTTTAAACGACCGGCACCCATACCATTGTATGAAAACCAACACAAAGTGAGTGTTGTTCGTAACCTCTTCGCCACGGAGCCGGTACGGAGGATTAGATGGCCAATCTTTGCCTCGCGAAGCGATCAACGCAAGCGTCCACCCCTGGTCCTTCGGCCATCATGATATGATCAATACACTATATGAATCACCAGAACATGGGATGTAGACGGCGAGCTTTACTAGAACACTATCACAGGCAACACAATGGACGTCAGCGCAGAAACAACAAGTACAAACCGATTCATCATCATCATCACCAAAAACACTACATGAAAATATAAACATAAGAGTTACTGATCTTATCCTTGTTGTGGACCGGAACGTGTATTATGAAATCCATTTGTTTGAATCCAACAAAGCGACTGGGCCGTAACAGTCATGGCATTATCAATGTCACTATCAACTAGCTCTCTGGGGAAGGAATTACCGCCACTATTAGTAACCCCGCATAACGCGTTTGAAACACAGCTGCGGGAGCTTTGGCAGCAGACCGCCTAGCGTTGGTATTTTGCAAAATGTTATGAGTGCCGGTCGTTCAGAAATCAATGGCAAACTACCGAACGTAAACTAGCCAAGATATCACAAACAGCCAAAAAGTTCTTGGGTTGACTGCGACATCCTGTATAGGATATGCAACTAACTTTTAACCGATCAACTAACTTAAGACGCCGGCTGTGACAGAATTAGCAAGGTTGAACTAGTGACAAATCAAACAGTTCTTAAAATATAATTCAAAGACATTATTAAGAAATTGTAGGTTACCTTAAAGGCAAAGGATCACGTGACGTGAGATGTGGAACGAACGATCTTTATTTTCAAACGGTAAGAAATTGGATCTGACATTCGGCCCTTCCAACCACGCACTTTGGCACATCAATTATCTATAATAAATATTACATCTCGTAACAGTGTAATAAAATGCAATTGATTGGCTAAAAGAGGAAGGTGTAGACGACACACAACATGTATATTAAAAAAAAAGAAATGTATAGATCTCTAACAACATGTATATAAAATAAATATAAATGTATAGATCTCTCACTGAAGACATTAGTTGAGTTAACGGACAAGCACACCTACATACAGACCGAGAATGGTATTAGTATTCGTCATTTATTGAAGCTGTCAGCCCTGGAGACAACACAACGATTCTCATTGCAAAGCTAGACAATGTGACGACAATACCAGCAAGAGAAGAGAAGATGCCCTGGCCATCCTCACTGTCAGCCCTACACAGATTGGAAGACTTGAAAAGGTACAAAACGAAGCCATTCGCATCATTTTGGGCTGCACGAGAGACACCAGCTGTGTAGCAATGAGATACCTCCTTGACTTCCCGACAATGGAACACAGGATCAAGATCTGGAGAGCTCGTGCATACTTAAAAATAAGTGCAGATGAGCAGCACCCTCTGCATGACGCTATATTCAGAGAAAAGGGTGACAGGCTAAAGAGGGGCAAATCATGGATGGGTCGGGCGGAAGATGTCGTCAGACAGGTCTGCAGTCTTACCAGTATCAACCCCGGCAAGGAATGGGTGCCGGTGCCTCCAGCTTTTAAGTGCACTTTCTCCTGCATTATCACACTCGACAGACGGTGCAGAGAGCAGAACCCTGCCGCTGTCAATGCAGAGGTTAACGCGCTCATCTATGAACACTCAGATAGCCCCGAAGTGCTCATCTATACAGATGGATCTGTTGTAAAGCAGCAGAGAAGTGCGTGGGCATTTACAGCCCGTTCGGCGGGCCGAACCGTTCAAGAATCCAGTGGTGCCCACTCTATGACCACGAGCAGCATGACGATGGAGGTGATGGCAGTTACACAGGCTTTCATATGGCTGGAATCACAGCATTATACCAACGTGTGTGTACTAAGTGATTCAATGAGCATGATTCAGAAGGTCGAAGCTGGATATGTACGTAGACAGTGGACTGAATCGCTGCGGAAGTCTGTTGTCCGTAAAGTCACCTTCATCTTCGTCCCGGGACATGCGGAGTCGAGTGAAATGAACGAGCTGACAAACTGGCTGGCTCTGCACCCCCTGTAGATGGCCAGCCCATGGATCGTGCCGATGTTATTAACGTCCTTAAAGATATGGCGAGAACAGGGGACTTTGACGTCAGTGATTCCACATCGCTGTCCAGGATGAAAGACCTGGGAGTAAGAATCGGCACAGCCAGACGCGAGAGGTACATCGGGAAAACAAAGCGCCTCGTCAAACAACACAGAACTGGCACTATTAGCCACCGGTCGCTGATGAATATGCTGGGGGGAGGATCTGAGCACCTATGGACATGTCCGGAGTGCAACGAAGATACCCCACCTGATAACTGATAACTGATAACTGAAGTGACAATAACAAAACTGTCAAAGGTACGCATGTGGGTCTGTCTGTCCGACTGCATTTATGTCTGCCTATCTGTTTGTCTACAAGTATGTTTGTCTACAAGTATGTCTGTCGGTCTGTCTGTTTCTTTGTCTACCTTTCTGTCTGCTGCCTGCTTGTCTGTGTGTCTGTATGGCTAGCTGCCTGTCATATTGGCCACCTGCCTGCTAACTTGTCTTCTGTATGTCTGTCTGTCTGCCTCCCTGAATGTCGGCATGTATTTATGTCTGTCTTTCTCTCTGCACCGGTCTCTGTGGCTAAGAGCTTGCGAACGCGATTTGTGAGCCCGTATACCCGGGTTCGAAACACGGCGGTGCTGGTGTTTTTCGAAAAAGGTATAGGGACCGGTCGTTCAGAAAGCAATGGCAAACTACTGAACGTAACACTTGCCTAGTACATCAACAGCAGCTGCAAATGCTGGTGTTGACTGCAACGTCCCGTAAGGGATACGCAACAAAAATTTATTTTATTTTTCTCTCTGCTTGTCTGCCTATTTATTCAGCAATAGAGAATTTCATAACGATATCAGCGAAGGGGATAATTTATTCAAAATTATCAAATGTAGATCTACTTTTTTGGTTAATGAAATAAAAGAAAAAAGAAATAAAGAAACATTACGACATAAATAAATAAGGAAGGAAGACAAAATATATTTATGATTTGAGTAAGTCTATTAAAACGTGAGAAGACTTCAGACAGGATATTAGATAAGCATCCTCAAACATGTTATTGGCTGCATGAATTAGATTAGGTTCAGTGTCTGAAACCCAACACTGAAGCTAGTTTAAGTTGTTCACATATTTCTAAATGTTTAATTGCTGCTTGTGTTTTTTTTTTTTATTTAAACAGCTGAACGGAAGCCTGATGTTGGTTGGAGGCATTCACTTTCTGATAGGATGCACCGGTCTAGTGGGCATCCTCACCAGGTAAATCTTAAATCACCACAACAAATATATTTCTACCCATGCTGGTGTCTGGTGTCTGAGAAGCGGCTGGCGGTGTGTATAGGATGCTGGGCTCGCCTTCTGGAGACCCATGCTCGAATTCTCGGTTAAGTGGGGATTGTATTTATGTCGGGGGTGGGGGTGGGGTGGGAGAGAAAACCCTAACCTGCACAGTTAGCGGCGACTGCACTATCCAGGCGGCCTTAATTCCTCAGGCTCAAGTCCCCCCCACCCCCCCCCCCCCCCGTCCTACAGAGCAAGATACTATAGGCAATAGATGACAGTTGCCAGACGGTGTCTGCTGACAACTTGTTCTGGGTTGAGAGAATAAAAGCGCGCTTGCCGAGCAGTCGTTAACATCGATTACTGAATTGTATTTTACCTGTTGTTGACAAACACCCCCGCGCCTTATGTAGGACTGGAATACACATCACACGGTACTAGTAAATAGATAGTCTAACACTAGGCTGTTATGGAATATAGCTCAACATCGTATAAGATGAACTATCCAGGTGACTCTCTGCACATGATGTAATCACTTTAACAGATTAAGAGTAAAACAGAAAGTAGGTTTGGACCTAACAAAACTGGATGGCGAGAAGCGGGAAGTATGAGAGTGTCACAGGTTTGTTTTATAAGTTGTTAATATGAATGTAGACATGTTGTATTACACATCACATTAAAGAGGGTTACATATGGAAAACCACTGTATATAAGCCAATTCAAGCTTGAACCAATGTGCTGCCCCCCTGGTCTTCGTCCTCACGGGGTCGTCAGGTTGTGTAGCGCTGGCTGATGAGCCGACGAAGATTGCACTACAATGTTAGTTCTTGTTGGGGTCTTCGTGTGTATAACAGGGTACCGCCCACTGTCCCCATGATCTACTGTCAGCTATCAATATTTTCTTCAAACCAGCATGAACAGCAAGTGCGCATATCAGTTGACCTTCCCCTGTCTATCAAACTTTTACGAAGTACACAGACTTGGTCCTAGCATTTCGTGTTCGTCTTCAGCCTCGCTACACAAACCATGACTGTCAGCTGTTGGGGCACTATCTTGTAGCACCATGTGAATCATGCTTGCTGGAGAACTACCTCAGACCCAGACAATAGGTGCTCAGGAGTCCGCTTCTCTCGCTATAGAGGACACCATCTATGGCAAGGTCGGCAGCTGATAGTTACAAATGTTACATGTCGTGTGCAGGACGCTGCTATCAAACCCAGGTTGAGTTTTCTATAGGTTACGAGTATACATCAATTATAATTGTTCTCATACTACTCTACTGTTGGCCTAAGCAATTGAAAAGTCTGGTAAAAGTACCCCACGATACTCATTGCACTGCCTTGGGGCTTTTGACAAATCTGTCCTTTTATTGCCTCTGCTACACTCTTGGATACTCTGGAGCTATATGAGACCCGGATTCAACCTACATTATTGACAACAGATCTTTCAGTTTTCTATCTGTCTTCTCTTGTCCAAAGCCCGCAGATAGCTTCCCGCTGTCTTCAATATAAGGAGTACTGCATTCTGGGCCGTTAGGTCACACATACATACACACCAACACACACACACACACACCAACACACACACACACGCACACACATCGATGATTACTGGGCCGGAAGACAAGCCATTATGCTACCGTCTCTCCCATCACACACAGACACACACACACACACACATGCACGCACGCGCGCGCGCACGCACACATACACACACACACTCATCATGCTGTAGAGAAATTTGTTTATGATTGCTGGGGCAGTTCTCCTTCCATTATGCTTTATTTGTGTATGTACCTTCTCAAATCTGCTCTCACTGCACGCTGTATCTACGTTAGAGAGTCCACAGATACATCACAGCCGGTGTTTAAATCTGCCCGGTCTCTTGGCTCGATCCGACCTGACATTGGTACCAGGAAATACCATGGGAAGTGAATGCGATCGGTGTCTTATTGACTACATCACCATCAAGCGTTGATTGACTGATTCAGTGGCAAAAATATATATATTGGGACCAAATATGGTACACAATGAAATGAACAATAATTATAATGTGAATTTCCGTTCATTGAGCTGTGAAACTGCGAAAGATAACCATGAAATACTCGGAAAACAGATAACACGATGCCCCTAGCATAGCGATATATGGCCCTTCTCATTAAATGTGAGGTCACATTTAGCGATATATTATCCTTCAGCAATTAATTAGTCTATTAAAATATTGGTCTTGCATCTTATACACGATACTCCTGAAGACATGCAGAAATGTCCTTTACTTAACTTTACATTTATGCTTGCTTGCTGCTTGCTTGTGTTCGTTGGCTTGAGCTCCAACGCGAAATCCTGTATGTCGGATGAAGGCATCCTGTTGTCCAGCATCAGTGTGATGTCATACAGGACCTGAGGTTTGCGTAAGTATCCGTTGTTCCATGTCTGGCTTATTGGTGTGCAGACTGGTGGTTCCTCGCCGTACAGGCAGACACTCTCCGACTTCGGAGGAATCGGCGATCCTACTGACTTTAGCCAGGACCCCGAAGGGACCTGTTGCCCAGGACGCTCGACGAGGACGCGTCAATAGGTCTTGGCCAGTATATAACCCGCCCCTGGGGCCTTGGAAACACCCCTGCGTCCCACTTTACATCTATAACACATGACCTGTGTGACCTGACTTTCTGGCCTATAAATAAATACACTCTGGCCCTGTCAATATAAAACAGTTATAATTTTAATGCAATCTTATAGGTAGAATTGGTATGTATTATCACTTTAAATATATTAGAGCATATTATTACTATCACGAAGTTCTTGATGATAAGTGCGTGATATGGTCTTTGTCTAGGTAACGATACTCCTGGTGTGTCAATTGAGCTATCTAACTGTCTTACAATATAACTCACCCCCTCAGTGCACATTCACCAGTCATTAAACAAGATTGAGTTGGCGCACATAATCCTTTATTGCAGAAAGAGCATGGACAAACGGAACACAACTCGATATCCAGAAACAATATATAATCCATAGAATATAACTATCCTCCTCACAACTTAACCCGCACACATCACTGTCTTCTCACGGCCTTATGAATCTCCCATTCATAAACCAGTTATCCAGCTACTATCCACCGCTGGACCTCACACATCACAACCCACACACTGGGTCTAGTCTCCGCTAGCTATCCAACCCACTTTGGGTTCAGGCCTCCACTCACTATAAAATCCACTCTGGGATCAGGCCTCCATTAACTATCCAACCCCCACTGGGTGTTAGGCCTGCATTCACAACTGGGAGAACAACACAACAAAAGATCTGACCCACAGTCAGTCTAAGCTCCCACGTATTAGCCCACCGACCCGATCGGCGCCAAAACATCAACTGTCCTCCAGCGACCCGACTCCTCAGTCGGTCCCAGCTTCCACTGCCCAGTCAAAGTTTTCCACTGTCTTTTAACCCTGCTGTGTAGCCCCTCCCTGGGCTCCCCACAACATTACACCCCAGCCTAAAACTGTCTCTCTCTCCATCCACCCTGGGGGTCTCCATTCACCCTCACCATTATTTTTCATGGCTGGTTGTTTTTCTCGTACTCTCGCTACTGGGGTCACTCACCTCAATGTCAATGACCCAGGCATATGTCATTACCCCACTCTTAAAAGAAAACTTCATTTTCAAACGTTGGGAGAATAATACTTATGAACCAGACATAATGCCTGGGTAGCCCTAAGTATGGCTACATGTTACTCTAGCTACCACACTAAAATAATACATCGAATGCTCATAGTACACTCCCATATTCCCCACACATCAATACCAACAACCTTCCATCTAGTGTACCAATGCATGAGCTAAAACATTGCATAGTAATCAACATAACATAGAAAAGCATTATATTTATTTACCCACAGTTCTATTAATATCTTTAAGAACCCACTACTAATTGTGCCGTAAATTAAAAATCATCCACGAACATATGTTGAAGCGGTGCATCGCCCCATATAATGTATTAATAACACACCATACTATCACACCCCATATAGTATATATATTATATTATATTATATATATATATATATATATATATATATATATATATATATATATATATATATATATATATATATATATATATATAGAAGCACCTGTTACTAGTTTAAGTGGCCTCATTCCTTTGGTACTTCCTTGACAGCAGGTCTGCCAAGTTGATGTCTTAGCCCCGTATGGGCATCGGCAGAAATGCATATTCCTGCAACAATATGCTCCAGAGATGAATCGTGCTGCCGAATGGATGAATGTAAGTGGTCTGTGATCCGTTTGCAGGATGAATTGTCTGCCCAACAAATACTTGGAGAGTTTGTGTACCGACCATACAATCGCCAGGGCCTCACGTTCTAGGGTTGAATAATGTTCCTCTGGTGGTGTGAGTTTTCTGCTAACGTATAGTACTGGATGCATGAGGTTGTTCTTTTCTTGCATCAAACATCCTCCGATTCCTGTCGATGACGCGTATACCCGGAGGGTAAATTGTTGATCCAGATCAGGTAGTATTAAAATGGGACAACTGGAAAATACCTGCTTAATCCTTCTCAGTGCCTCTTCGCATTGCTGCGTCCATACAACTTTGTTAGGTCTGCCCTTTTTTGTCAACTCGGATAACACTGACGTGATGGCAGAAAAGTTCTTTATAAACTTATTATTGAAGTTTGCTAACCCGAGGAGGCTCCTAACTTGCTTCTTCGTTTTAGGTATTTGGATATCCAGAATCTTTTTCACATTTGTATCTTCTGGTTTCAGTAGCCCGTTGCCAATAATATGTCCCAGGAAACTTATTTCCTCATATCCAATTTGGACTTTAGACGGCTTCACAGTCAAGTTATGTTGCCTTAAACTCTCAAACAAGGATTCTAACCCTGCCACGTGATCTTCTATGTTTTTACTGAACAGGCAAATGACATCTATATAATTGATAACATCCTTGCGTCCCTGTAACAGTATTCTCATCATCCTCACGAACGTTGCTGGTGCGTTGACTAGCCCAAACGGCATATAATTCCACTGAAATAGCCCCTGTGGGTTGGCAAACGCTGTTAGCGGTTTGGCTGTTTCACTCAGTGTTATTTGCCAGTACCCTTTCGCCAAATCCAACTTGCTAAAATACTTTGCCGAAGATATTTGCGTCAGTAAATCATTAGTACTGACCATGGGCTCCGGATCTACAATAGTGATGCTGTTTAATCTCCTGAAATCTATACACAATCGCAATTTATTGTCCTTCTTCCTAATGATTACCATGGGGAACGAGTGTGGAGAGTCTGATCTGGAAATTATCCCCATTTTTAGTAACTCTGTTATCTCACTGTCTACCGCTGCTCTGTAGTGATGTGGGATAGGGCATGGTTTTACTCTAATTGGTTGATCCTCTGTTAGCTTGATGTCATGTGTCATCAAGTCAGTCTTCCCTGGTATATCCGTCAGAACATCTGAATATTTCTGTAATATATTTACCAGCCTTGCTTTGTCAGTACGTTCCAGGCTGTCATTCATGGACACATCTCTCCATGTTTCTGTCTGTCTCAGTGCCACGATTGGTAAGTGCATCTGCACGTCATTGTCGCTTGATGCTTCTTCATCAATGACCACAGAACATGCTGTCTGACCCGCCTCCTCGTCAATAATTGTTTCTGTGACGGGCTGTAAGGCTTCTGGTCGTGGAACAAATTGTCTTAGCATGTTAACATGATACACTTTGTGTTTTCCTTTCACCTCCACCCTGTAGTCCACATCCGACACTTTACTAATAATTCTGAATGGGCCTTGCCAGGTTACTAACAACGTATTAGATATTTCTGGTAGCAGATGTAATACCTCCTCATTATCTTGGAAAGAGATCAGTTTTGACTTTCTATTAGCATACTGTCTATATCTAGCCCCTGACATTTCCAGGGTATCTCGTGCCTTCTGGCATGAGTTAATAATTCGGTCTCTAATATTCACGACCAAGTCATACGACGAAATCGTATTACTATCATTACTTTTCCCCTTTATTAACTCTTTCAATATGATCATGGGGCCTCTTGGGTTTGCCCCATAAAACAACTCAAATGGTGAGAATCCAGTGCTTTCTTGCGGTACTTCTCTATATGCGAACAGGATAGCTGGTAAGTACTTATCCCAATCACTTGGTTGCTCTGCCGTGACTTTAGCTAACATCTGCTTAAGAGACCCGTTCATTTTTTAACAAATTCCGTTGCTCATTGGGTGATAAACTGATGTGAAAACCTGTGTAATGTTCAACAGTCTGTTCACTTCTTTCATCATCTGAGAGGTAAATTGTCGACCATTGTCCGATAACATTTCGTTAGGGAAACCTAACCTTGAAAATAACGTTAGCAATGCTTCCGCAACGGCTTCTGTCGTAATGTAGTTTAACGGAACGGCTTCTGACCACCTGGTGCAGAAATCAACCATGGTCAAAATATACCTATGACCTCTGTTGGACATCACTGCTAATGGCCCAATGATGTCAATGGCCACTTTTTGAAATGGTCTGACTTTTAGGTCTGTAACTTGTACCGGAGCTTTTCCCGTCTTTCCTTTTGGATACATTTTCTGACACATTGTACAGGATCTACAATATCTCTTTATATCATTGCTAAACCCTGGCCAATAAAACTGGGATAGGACTCTATGTTGCGTACGAGCTATTCCCATGTGCCCTGCAAATGGAATGTCATGCGCTGTTCTCATAATCATTTCTCTGTAACCTACGGGTACCACTACTTGCCTCCGTGTAGTTTTGTCATCTGAAAAACGGCGAGTGAGAATATTGTTCTTCATTTCAAAGCACCATCTACCCTTTTTTGATTGTCGATATTCTCCTTTACTACACCCTTGGAAACATTTGTCCAGAGTAGTATCGTGTCTCTGGGAGTCACTAAAGCTCTGTTTAAGGTCTCTTTTCACCTGCTCAGTTGTACTATCCTTGTCTCCAGTCTCGGTGTCTACTTCGTGTGTCATCTCTTCCTCAAGTATCGTATCTAATCTTGTTTGTTGTCTCGTAACTACCGCGTTGCTTCTTATCTCATACATTTGATACCAGCTTTCGATTTCATCTTCTGTGCATTCCTTGACTGTTGGTATATTTCAGATGATCAGATCTGCCACTGGGGAGTCGAGTACACATGCTATCATTCTTCCTGTGATAAATGGTGTTGTCACTGTGATCTTGGCCAATGGGTAACATTCCACTGATCCATTAAACGTTATACACTTGACCGTTTTGCCTATGCAATCCGAGGGGTTTACCAAAGGCTTTCTCACTCCTATGGTCGTACATCCAGAATATTTGAGGGATAACGCTGGCCTGTCATTTATAAATCCACGGTGCAGCTTCAGACTCCCTCCGACGTGTACCGATGACATCGCTGGGAATGGGTGCCCACATATCAGTATAGGTTTACTGGTTGTGTCGAACAGAGGCTTACATCCCTCGCAACACTCAATGTTAATTGTCTCAATAATTTGGGCTGCATTCGCTTGCTCAGTTTTTCCACTCATACATTCAAAACTGTAATGGCCTTTTCCCCCACATTTAAAACAAGTGATCTCCATTTTACTGTTGTTCGTTGGTCCATTTGATGGTTGTGCATCACAATCTGCCATTTTGTGCTTCCAGCTCCCACAATTCCAACATCCGGCATAACCACTTGGACGTCTCTTAAAATTCCCTTTTTTGTATGCAGCTTCAGACTCCCTCCGACGTGTACCGATGACATCGATCGGAATGGGTGCCCACATATCAGTATAGGTTTACTGGTTGTGTCGAACAGAGGCTTACATCCCTCGCAACACTCAATGTTAAGCGTCTCAATAATTTGGACTGCATTCGCTTGCTCAGTTTTTCCACTCATACATTCAAAACTGTAATGGCCTTTTTCCCCACATTTAAAACAAGTGATCTCCTTTTTACTGTTGTTCGTTGCTCCATTTGATGGTTGGGCATCACAATCTGCCATTTTGAGCTTCCAGCTCAAACAATTCCAACATCCGGCATAACCACTTGGACGTCTCTTAAAATTCCCTTTTTTGTATGGGTACCGTCCTGCTTTACCAAAATGGGTGCCACGGAGACCATTGTCTTTAGGTCCTTGTTGCCCGTACCTCTGTGCTGAGTCCACGCTTTTCGATCTTGGTCTAATAACTGGATTCTGGTCCTGTTTAGTGTACGCTGCACAGACTATTTCCTCATCGCTCTGTCTACCAATAGAACTATTTGGATGTGCAGTCATGTAGTTTTGCCCTAACTGTGACATTGTGTCTATGTCCTTTGGCTTACGTTCGTCAAAGAAAGCCACTAAGTTTGTATTACATGAAGATAATACTTTGTCTCTTAACATTAAATCCACTAATTTATTAAAATCTTTTCCTACTTCTGCAAGCTCCATCCATGTATTAAATGTGTTCTTTACTGTATTGACAAAATCGGTAAAATCCTGATTTGTCTCTGGCACTAATTGTCTAAACTGTGTTCTGTATCCATGCTCAGTTAGTTGGAACTTTGTAAGCAAGCGTTGACGCAAAATAGTGTAATTGTTTCTTTCTTCCAAAGGTAAATTAAACATGGTATCTAGGGCCTTACCCGTTAGAACCTCACCCAGTCTCATAGAATATTCTTCTTCTGGAATGCCTAAAGATTTCGTCGATGCCTCTAATCTGGAAAGATAAGCTTCAAGACTGTCACGGTCCGTAAAGTATGGCAGTTTTAGTCTCTGTGAAGACTGCAAAGGTCTTCTGCCTTCCTCACTTTTACCCTTCGATGATAGTTCTAATCTTTTTAGCTCAATTTCTTTTTCCATTTGACACTTGAGCTTCTATTTCTCAATTTCCATCGCATTTGTTTGTTTTAACTTTTCAAGTTCCAGTCGTGTTTCTCTCTCTTCCTGTAGACGCTTGGCTTCAGCCACCTTTTCTTCCTGTAGGCGTTTGGCTTCCGCTATCTTTTCTTCCTGTAGGCGTTTTGCCTCGCGTTCATTATGCCTCTCCTCTCTTTCCCAGTGTTGAACTTCTTTCAATTTTGCTTCTGCAAACTCCTGTAACTCTTTACCCTTCAGACCTAACCGTTCACCTGCTTCAATATATTCCATTAAAGTAGGCATCTTGTACTTGTGGATACGCTGTCTGTCAGCAAACTATAAATGTAAAGACTCTGCTGCTAGTCTTTGTGTGCCTTCCCTAAGTACACCACCACTCACTGTGTACGTAAATTCGTAGTCCTAAAACTATCACTCTGTACTCACCCAGTCACTCTATACGTACTAGGTAGTGAGGGGGGGGGGGGGGGGGGGGGGTATTACATATACTCCCTCGAATATATATCCAAAGCTGTCGAAAATTTCTGGAAATATTGTTAAACATACATATATATACATATACAAAACGGATGAATGATCCACACTAAGTGATTTCTATAAACGCTAGACGCACAAGCTGAATACACGGAGACGATGATCACAAAAAAAATAACCCACAGTAACATCCACAAGCTTGTGTGAGACGACGACCACAGTGCGCGTAATAATATATATATATATATATATATATATATATATATATATATATATATATATATATATATATATATAAACTGACACAGACCACTAGACAGTAGATACGACGAAAGATCACACTAATACCATATATCCAAAGAACAAAATGTCATATGTAAATATAACGAAAAGCAGAGAAAAAAAATATAACATCAAAATATACACAAATCTGACGTCAGACAACCCGGCTCTAGATATTGGTTAGGACCCCAATGCCAATGCACGACACGCTAACGTTTTAGCGTTTTCCTTACAAACATATCTTAAGCACCAGAAATACCCACGTTTTGTAAGGCCTATCCTGATTTAGATAGAGATCGGAAAACGTGCCTATCCAACAACTAAATGTAATAACATATCCATATATATATATATATATATATATAAGTAAACAAACGATACGACAGTTAAAACGATAAGAGCAAACAAAATGTCCAGATGGTTGGCCGAAATATGTGCTTATTAATCCGACGCCAAAAGTTCGTATTTAATAGTTTCCCACAATCGGCTGGAAATATCTGTGTTAAGTTTTCCGAAATTTCTACAACGCTAGATTCCAACGCGACTTGTTGTTTTGTTGAGTGGTTACTTCATCTCGCGTTGTGATCACCAGTTCCAACTGTCCGAAACGTTGACGTTAATAGTAATTATCCAAAATGTTCTTTCGATATGTTGTTACTTTCCCTGGACACGGTGACAACAAAGCAATAATCCAAACGTCTTTATACCTTAGTTGCGGAGATGGCGCCTTGCTGTATCATATATGTTATGGATTCACCAAGAGAAAAAAAAATAATAACAGCAAATGTCCAACGCTTTAGATCTTTATCGTAAGTTCTTTTTAACAACTGTATACAACCATGCTCGCGGAGCTGCCACGTCATCCTTCGTTGTCAAAATGTTTGCTGATTACAGAGTAATGATCACAAAGGGATTCATAAAGACGAACATTAAGTCTGGTTTTCGGTCAAACAACTTGTTTTGTTCATTCGCAATGAGTCATCTTGACCCCAATAGGCCGTGGAAATTTCCTGAGTATCTTTTACTCCATCCACCCCCGACTCACAATGTCACCTCAATTTCTCTTTATCCCCTTTAGTGGAAAAATCCTTTGTAAACACTTTCCACACAGCCTCCTCAGCCCCAACACGGCTGCTCTTTTAACTCCGTGGAAAATCACACTTTACACCATTAACCCGCCCCAACTCTGGCTGCGGTGGGGTAATGCTACTACCCCCTTCGGTCACCTGTCCGTCGAATCAGCAACTGTCAATTTTCTCTGTTTTACAATTCCCTGTACCTCTCCCCTCCCCGAGAGAGTTCACTGTTCTCAGTACTCTGCTTGTACTGTCCACTGGCCTTGACCCCGCAGGTCAACCTCAGTACTCTTTCTCACAATAATACACACTTAATGTGACTGTAAACTGACCGGAAACTTTTCCCGTCATACACAAACAATTCACCGTCCTCGTAAACAGCGCTGATCGTCAACCCGATTTGTCCGTGGAGACTCACAATTTCCACCGTCCTCCCCCGCCGTGTTACCTGTGGTGAAATTCCTCACTTGTCGACCTGCGACCACACTGTGCGTTGCCCTCAGCACACACACGACTGTCAATATCTTTGATTTTCAATCCTTTATCACCGACAGCGATACTGTCCAACTGTGCTCACTCGCTCTTGTCGCAAACACCGTTTTGTCCACGCGACTTTTCACCTGTGCTCTTCGCTTGACCTATAAACACACGTGCCTGTCGTCTCAACCCGACAGTTTTGTCTGTGGTGCTCGGTGTTTGTGTCTAGTGACCAACCCCGTCACCCCACACTCTCCGTTGATCTGTGCCGTGTCTTCTCAACGCGCGCTGTTTTTGATGTGCCGTGGCGTCCTTTCGTGAACTGTCTGCTAGCTTCAGCACTACTGCCTGGTATCAATTTTACTGGTTTCTCGTGAACTCTGTATTACTTCTCGGACACTTTTGGCATTGACCGTCTACTAAAATGGTGTTTATTCCTTGTGCCATAATTGTCGTTGTAATTGGGCATCCGACTAATGTCTCTGATCTTAGTATTCTCTCTAATCGACGAGTTCACAGATAAACGGAATGACAACAATGTCTATATTGTTCTTGATCGGACGAAGCCTCCCAGATATTATCACGAAGTTCTTGATGATAAGTGCGTGATATGGTCGTTGTCTAGGTAACGATACTCCTGGTGTGTCAATTGAGCTATCTAACTGTCTTACAATATAACTCACCCCCTCAGTGCACATTCACCAGTCATTAAACAAGATTGAGTTGGCGCACATAATCCTTCATTGCAGAAAGAACAAGGACAAACGGAACACAACTCGATATCCAGAAACAATATATAATCCATAGAATATAAATATCCTCCTCACAACTTAACCCGCACACATCACTGTCTTCTCACGGCCTTATGAATCTCCCATTCATAAACCAGTTATCCAGCTACTATCCACAGCTGGACCTCACACATCACAACCCACACACTGGGTCTAGTCTCCGCTAGCTATCCAACCCACTTTGGGTTCAGGCCTCCACTCACTATAAAACCCACTCTGGGTTCAGGCCTCCATTAACTATCCAACCCCCACTGGGTTTTAGGCCTGCATTCACAACTGGGAGAACAACACAACAAAAGATCTGACCCACAGTCAGTCTAAGCTCCCACGTATTAGCCCACCGATCCGCTCGGCGCCAAAACATCAACTGTCCTCCAGCGACCCGACTCCTCAGTCGGTCCCAGCTTCCACTGCCCAGTCAAAGTTTTCCACTGTCTTTTAACCCTGCTGTGTAGCCCCTCCCTGGGCTCCCCACAACATTACACCCCAGCCTAAAACTGTCTCTCTCCCCATCCACCCTGGGGGTCTCCACTCACCCTCACCATTATTGTTCATGGCTGGTTGTTTTTCTCGTAGTCTCGCTACTGGGGTCACTCACCTCAATGTCAATGACCCAGGCATATGTCAATTACGATGTTTTTGACAAGCTGGAATTGTCGCTGTTTTTAGTATTTGTGAAATTCCTGCTATTACTGCGCTATCATATATTCGTGTGGATTCAGTAGCGTATCTGCCGGTATGGTACTCTAGGAATGTTCTCTTCAATGTATCTCTGTCAATTTAGGCGAGGAAAAGAGTTCTTCAGAGCTATATTGAGTCAATGCTGATGCAAGAAAGAGAATCATGAACAATTAGCAGATAAGTGAGGAATATAAACAGGGAAAAACTGAGTAGGGGCAGAGATGTTGCGGAGATGTGATGTTATAGAACACCGTGTAAGGATTAAAAGAGTAATGGAATATCTTGAAAGGTGTTAACTCACAAAAGTGAACTGATCTCTCGCATCAGAAGAAGACTATTCACAATCTGTGAGCTTGCCATGAGAAGGGGAAAGCTGAAGTATGTCGTCACGACGTGAACGCTGGAGGAAATGCAAGGGGATGACCGAGAGAGGAGATGCTGGGCTGTTTGGCATCATCGCATGAAGGAACAACGATATCAGATGTGACTGACAGAGATCTAGACAGAGAGGAGATGCTGGGCTCTTTGGCATCATGGCATGAAGGAACATCGATATCAGATGTGACTGACAGAGATCTAGAGAGAGAGGAGATGCTGGGCTGTTTGGCATCATTGCACGGAAGACTATTGATATCAGAGGTGACTGACAGGGCACGAGACAGAACACTGTGGAAACACATGATCACCAACTTCACACGGCATAGACTATAGGAAGGAGAAGAAAATGAAGCATACAATACAAACACGGATATATTCATGTGTACACTACCATTGCTTCATATTACAGTTATTAAAACATACGCCAGGTCTGATACAGTGATGACAACATGACGAAGACATGGTAGCCTCGTTTGAGCTGAGCTGTGTGAAGAACGGACATCACTGCAACTCTGTTCATTCCCATACGTGCTCCGTCCTCATATTCAACAGACAGCAAAGAGTCCCTATACTAATGGTGCCAGTTGTAGTCTGATTATGTGTCCGCCTGACCTTTCCTCGGAGAACTGATGTTCAGCTAGATCCTCTTGTCACTCCACACAGCACCATTGTCTATAGGCTACGATGAAGTATCGCTTCATCCACACTATACACGTGATGCCAAAGGGCCCTGGCTACTGTGCACCAATATACCTTCTTTGTAGCACGTTTGTTGATGAAACTATGGTATTTCTGGTCTCCAGGTTTATTGGTCCAATAACCATCGTGCCCACGCTCATGTTGATTGGTATGCTCGTCAACAAACTCATTGTTCAGCTAAGTATAATTAAATTATTCTCTTCAAGTAATATACAACTCAGCAGTATGCACCCGACGAGATGCAGCAAGTTATGCTATTCAATAAATCATGCAACCTCTCTTGCGTGGCTTCTGTGCTTAACTTCACTAAAGGAATGTATTGTTTTGGATAACAGATGAAACAACATATTTAAGAATGCTTGAGGTTGAGTTCAAGAGTGGTTTCAGCAATAGGGGAGACGCGTCTGAAGGGGCAGATACATGTTTGCAACCAGTGTGTTACTCGAATGATCTTCAACTACACCTTAGGGCATGTGATGATGAAAACCAGGCATGGTTGTCTTTGAGTGGGGTATTATAAAGTGAACTCTTAAGACCAAGAAAGCACGAACACTAAATATATATTACCTTCCCAGGTTCTTTAAAAGAGAGAGGACTGCTCCATCACATCAAAGAACTAGTGGATGAAGATGCAGTACGACTGGTCCAGTCGTACGAGAATGGCCCGGAAGTGCACCAACTGCCATTTGTGCATCAAAGTTTCTACAAGTCAATTTTCGCTAAATACGTCCCACTCTTTGAATACACGGGACAGTGAGCTTGTTATTATACCTTTGAGTACACTGGACAGTGAGTGTGTTATTTTCTCTTTGAGTACACGGGGCAGTGAGTGTGTTATTGTATCTTCGAATACACGGGACAGTGAGTGTGTTATTGTATCTTCGAATACACGGGACAGAGAGTGTGTTATTGTATCTTCGAATACACGGGACAGTGAGTGTGTTATTGTATCTTCGAATACACGGGACAGTGAGTGTGTTATTGTATCTTCGAATACACGGGACAGTGAGTGTGTTATTGTATCTTGGAATACACGGGACAGTGAGTGTATTATTGTATCTTTGAGTACGCGGGACAGTGAGTGTGTTATTGTATCTTCGAATACACGGGACAATGAGTGTGTTATTGTATCTTTGAGTACACGGGACAGTGAGTGTGTTATTGTATCTTCGAATACACGGGACAGTGAGTGTGTTATTGTATCTTCGAATACACGGGACAGTGAGTGTGTTATTGTATCTTCGAATGCACGGGACAGTGAGTGTGTTATTGTATCTTCGAATACACGGGACAGTGAGTGTGTTATTGTATCTTTGAGTACACGGGACAGTGAGTGTGTTATTGTATCTTCGAATACACGGGACAGTGAATGTGTTATTTTATATTTGAGTACACTTGACAGCAAGTGTGTTAGAATATCTTTGAGTACACGGGACAGTGGGTGTGTCATTATATCTTTGAGTGAATCACTAAAAAACAAGAAGTAGATTGTGAGCTTTACTAAGACACGATTACAAGAAACAAATTGGACGTTGCGGCCCATGCATTCGTCAGCACAGAACAGACAGAGTGAACTCCAAGCCCTTAATATTATTGTCATGTAGTGTGTTTCATGTAGTTTTGTATTGGGTTATGTTTGTCTCTTCTGTGCTTACGAAGGCTTGGGCCGCAACGTCCAATTTGTTTCTTGTAATCGTGTTTTAGTAAAGTTCACAATCTATTTCTAGTTTTTTGGTGATTCATTCATTGCCTGTTTAAGCTTTACTGCAGTTACCCTTATTCTTGTTAACCATAAATCTTTGAGTAAACGGGACAGTGAATGTGTTATTATATCTTTGAGTACGCGGGACAGTGCTTGCTTGTGTTCGCTGGCTGTGAACTCCAGCGTGAAGTCCTGTATGTCGGATGAAGAATCCTGTTGACAACATCAGTGCGATGTCATACAGGACCTGAAGTTTGCGTGAGTATCCGTTGTTCCATGTCTGAAACACGGGACAGTGAATGTGTTGTTGTATCTTTGATTACACGGGACAGTGAATGTGTTGTTGCATCTTTGAGTACACGGGACAGTGAGTGTGTTATTATATCTTTTAAAAAAATGTTGCATGAACTTTGCAGGATACCCAACCGCGGATTGATGTACTAGCCCAACTAGGCACTTTTACCTTCAGTAGTTTGTCATGACCTTCTGAACGAGAAAAGTCTTACTGCAACAAACCGGTGTAGGAACTGATACCGTTTCCCCGCGGTCGCATACCGTGGCCTGTTTAAGTCTATACGAGTTGTTTAAAATGCTTAAAGATTGTTATTTATTTTAGTTATGATTTTGCTATCAGTAGCTGGATGACGGTCTGGTGTCACCTGTGGCTCATGACTGTCCCTACCGGAGGAGGATGTCCTAAGACAGCCATTAACGTCCTTCACTAACTCTATCCTCGTAGCTGCTAATAAAGCTACTGCTTGTGATGTAACACTGCTGGACGCATGACTATTGATCACATGCAATAGTTTCCATTTACACTTGTATATTGGATTGAGTGGACGTGTTAAAGAAGTTGATACGACACTACGCGTATAATGTAATGAGCACGGTCGGACGATGGTTAAACTACTGGGTTCGCAACTTGTCATATGACAGACCCTTAGCAGTAAACTGCTACATGACACATTGTTATTGTTGTTGTTTGTTATATGCGATTGCAGACAGTCGCCAGATAACAATCCGACTGCAGGTGTCACACGTGGCTGTCGTTGTCCAGTGAGGAGGTATCCTAAACTCTCAAACCATATTAGCGCAATGGCTTATACGGCTGATTCACGTTAAACTCACGATGTTTGTTGAAATAGTTCTCACTGAATGTTGCAAATGCTTTTCTTAGAATTCGGACTTGGTGGATTGTCATAACTACTATGCCTACACCTGTCAAAGTTAAAGTGATGACCAGTTGCGATACAATCTCACTCTTCTTCTTCTTCTGTCTCTCTCTCTCTCTCTCTCTCTCTCTCTCTCTCTCTCTCTCTATATATATATATATATATATATATATATATATATATATATATATATATATATATATATATATGTGTGTGTGTGTGTGTGTGTGTGTAATATGATATATCAACATTGTGGTTCTAACTCCATATGCGAAAGGCGCCTTAGTTGTGCACAAGAGTTCCGCACTTACTTCTTACTTATAAACCGGATGTTTGTAAAGTCTTACTAAACTTTATATGTAGAACAAACTTGACAAATGCAGTACATGACGTCATCAAATATTTGCTCCATAATCCATCATGAAGCAATATGCAGCGAATGACTGTCGTCTGCTGCAGTAATTCTTTTCACTACAAACACAATGGTGTTATCAACGTAAGAAAGAATTTTTAAAATGTATTCTACATACAAAGTGTACACACACACACACACACGCACGCACGCACGCACGCACGCACGCACGCACACATGTGTGTTTATGTAAGAGTTAAGGATCCTGTTACACACCTTCAGGTACATTGTATATATGGTGCTAACCACATATGTATATAGAGAACCCGGGGCTCACTGGGTGATGTGGTCAACACAAGATGGCATTTCATGTCCACATTCCCTGGTACCCGCTTTAGACTGGGTAGATCTGAGAGAGCAGGTAATGTTATTTTTTAAATTCCGCTACGACTGGGATTCAACCACATGCCCACCAGGCAGGAAGTCCAGCTCGCTAATGGCTTTCTTATGTAGCTAGAGCCACTTACGCCTGTCCCACCTTCTGCTCCTACAAGCGTATAATATAGGTATAGGGTGAAGGATCTTGTTGACAAGAGGTTTGCAGTAGCATGTCTCGTCTGCTACACCAGCCTGGAAGTTAGTTTCACATCCTTTACAGATCATCGCAGTTCACTCCAGCACTTGTGGCTGTCATTTATTGGCATATTTACGTTCAGTAGTCTGCCATTGCTATGTCACTGACTGGCACTCATACCATTATATGAACATCGCTGCAAGACCGGTCTGTTTCTAAATCGCCTGCAGCTGTGTTTCGAACGCGAAGATGCGGTATCACTAATTGCGTTCGTAACACCATCGCTACAGCGCCTGCTAGCCTGGAATGCCATTCACATAGAACTCCGTATTTACCATTTTATGAAACAATGGTTTTACAGTATCACCTTTTGGGCCTATAATGTGTCTGACCTCACATTTTTTGACAAAGTGTAGTTGTGACCCAACCTCATTACTCAAATTTTGCTCTCTCAAGTTCCAGGTTGTTTACTAACACATCCACAACACAAAATGAACAAACAGCGAAAACATGTCCATTTTAAGTTTGTAAATTATTTCCGTTATTAAAATGGAAGCTGACGAAGAGGAGACCATGTAAAACGATGGACAGAGGGAATAACAGAGTCCATCTGAATCTCGATATATGAAACCCACAGTCGGGCACTCTCCCGTTGTTTATGCTTCACATCGACACCCCAAGGTAAAAGACGAACAAAGTGAGATGAGATGGGATGATGACTGCAATGTAGAGGCGGCACTTTATTTATTAATGAATGGGTTATAAATTATAAAGCACAGTCGTATTACAGCGGAATTGTTTAAACCTTAACAAATCAAGTACTTTTAAATTACAGCCCAATGCACTCATAATTAACAAATAAAGCACAGTTAAATATGAGGGACTGAGTTGTAATTTAACTCTACATTATGTGTTAAATATGGGATAACTGAGCGTATACTCTAATACTTAAAAAATACAGAGCTGTTAAATTACAGCTAAATTCTCTAATACTCGTATTTAACAAATACAGTACAGTTAAATTACAGCTCAGGTCTCTCGTACTTAAACAGTAGTGTGCAGTTACATTAGAACGCAATTCTCTCATACCCAACACGAAATGTCAAACCCAAGAAGGGTGTATGGAACCGACCACACTTTTAACTTTAATCAAAAACGCCATTTCTTATTTACCTGTATTGCCCATGATATACCGACAATCAGCATTCAAAATACAGCGCTTCCAGAAAAGGAATCGGTGCATGACGTATGCATAAGAATAGACTACATCTTTCTCACGCATTCGTTTCAAGAGGGCTACAAGAAATCTGAATTAATCTACTCCACAATGGGAACGGAAGCCATTGACAAGCCACTATTAAATGGTTTCTAACGGGTAGCCCCTGATTAGCAGCCCCTGCTTGTGAAAACGGTTCACTTTTCACTACAATAACGAGTACAGCTCATTACCCAAGCTGGATGTTGCAGCTTCAAGACTCTCGTGTTTCCATTCAAGCTATATGTTGTGACGAAACCTAACTGTAGATTTCCATTCACGCTATATGTTGTGACGAAACCTAACTGTGTAGATTTCCATTCACGCTATATGTTGTGACGAAACCAATCTAATTTTTCTATTATGCTATATAGTTAGTTAGTTAGCTAGTTAGCTATCTAGCTAGCTAGATAGTTAGTTAGTTAGTTAGTTAGTTAGTTAGTGAGTGAGTGAGTGAGTTAGTTAGTTAGTTAGTTAGTTAGTTAGTTAGTTAGTTAGTTAGTTAGTTAGTTAGTTTGTTAGTTAGTCGAGGTTCCAGCTTCACGGCAACGGATCGTCCCCATTATGCTCAATTCCTGTATCAACGAATATCACACAAAATGCTCCCCACTGTCCAATGTGAAAAGTGGAATAGACAGGAGTCTCGTCAATCCACCAAGCCCGCACAGGTACACTGTACATAATGCCGCCACCAGAATGCCAACACAAAATTCATCAATGAATACCACGGTTCATCGTCGATGCACTCGGTAGTCACCAGAAAGACCTCATTGACCCGGGTTTTCTCACATGGCTTGGTCTCTTACCGCAGGGTGACCCGCCGAAAGTGTCGCACAAAGTACGAACTCAGCAGCTTCAGCGCCGGCTCCCAGGAGTCTCCCGAAAAATGCACTCGTGAACCAAAAGGGCAAATCATTCAATTCAGCCACAGCCGGTAACCATTGTTCCGAACATACAGGTCACTGTAAGGACAGATGTAAAAGCATTCCACGCAAATTTCACAGCTCACGGTGTCGCCCACGCACTCACTCAGTAGCAGGGCGACGGAACCATGTACTACCAGTCAAACATGAGGGAAATGCAATTGCAAACCGTAGCCACAAGCGCAAACACGCCACAGGCCTTAACGGTTCAATACCTGACAGCCATGTTGGCGACGGGAAGTCCTATTATGCTATATGTTGTTACAAAACCAAACTGCAGTTTTTCTATTATGCTATATGTTGTGAAGTAACCCAACTGTTTTGTTTTTATGTTATGCTATATGTTGTGATGAAATCCAACCGTGTAGTTTTCCATTAACGCCATACGGTGTGAATATAGACAAGTCTTAGTCATATGAATCAATCAATCATGTGCCATGCCGGAAAGCGTGGGCGGTCATGACTTGCCATTTCACTCGATCACCAGAGTCGTGGATCAGCTCAGTGTTCCTGTCTCGTCCATGTCATGTGGCCAAGCCATCCAGGTATTTTCCTCTCGGTCTTCCTCTTGGTCTGTTCCCTTCGATCTTGCCAGTTGTCACTAAGTTCTCCTATCAATTTCTTCTCATAACATGTCCAAAAAATTTTGACTGTCTACGTCTAATTTCTCTAATCAATTTACGATTTTCATTTGTCTCCTGTAGTACTTGGTCATTAGTACTTGGTAGTAGAAGGCTACTTTCGCCATGGCGATTCTTGTTCTAATCTCTTCAATGCATCTCCCATCAGATGTTATGACTGTTCCGAGATAATTGTACCGATTCACTTGTTGAAGAATATTTCCATTTACTTGTATATTACATTGTAGCACTTCGTTCTTCCTAGTGACGACCATGACCTGTGTCTTGTTACAATTTAATTCGAACCCCAGTTGCTCACTGTGTACAACAACCGCATCCGCTAATTGTTGCATATCCTGCGCATTGTCTGCTATCAATACTGTATCATCTGCATATCTAATGTTATTGATGTTTCGTTCTCCAATGCTGATTCCATTTATATCCTCTACGTTTCTGAAAATATTTTCACTGTATAGGGAAAAAAAAAAGATCTCGAGACATTACACATCCCTGCCTAACACCTCTCTCAATAGGCTGATACTGTCCCACTTCATTATCAATCCTTATTGCAGCTTATTGTTTCCAATATATGTTTTTATAAGTCTAATGTCTTTCCCATCAATTTGTAGATCTGCAAGCATTTCCACCATGTTGACATGTCTAACTGTATCAAAAGCCTTTGTGTATATCCTTGTTTACTTCTATAGCACGTTCAATAACTGTTCGCAGCATATACACAGCATTTACTGTACCCTTCCCTTCTACAAACCCACATTGTTCTTCCCCTATTTCAGGTTGTATTTTCTTCCTCATTCTTTGCATGATAATTCGTAGCAAAATCTTTGTGATGTGACTCATTATACTAATTGTTCTATGTTGATCACATTCCAAGGCTCCTGATTTCTGTGGGATTGCAATAAATACAGAGTTACATAATTCAGAAGGTATATCTCCAGTATCATATAATGTGTTCTGCAGTCTGGTGACTTGCTCTAGTCCAAATTCTTCTAAAGCTATAATCATTTCTGTTGTGATGTTATCTGCACCGGGGGCCTTGCCAGCTTTCATATGCTTAAGAACATTTCGAACCTCCATCTCCAAAATTGGCGGTCCTTCATTATTAAATCTAATATCATTTTTCTCATCTCTGTTATCATCATAAAGGTGTTTCACATAATCTGTCCATACATGTAGAATCTGATCTTTCTCTATTATGATTTTGCCATCTTTAGTTTTTAGACAGCCTGTTGATGTACTTGTTCTTTTATTAGTAAGTTCCTGAATTCTTTTGTGCACTAATTTGATATTTTGACTGTTGTGTTGGTTTTTAATTTATAAGCACTTGTTTTCCTCAAGCCATGCTTCTTTTGCCTCTTTACATAATATTCCGACTTGTCTATGAATTTCTTCATATTTGGCAGAATTATTTTTGTTGAGTCTTATTGTTTCCATTAGGTGTAAAATTTCTTCAGTCATCCATATCTTACGACCCACCTTCGTTAATTTTGGAATAGTTGTTTCTGCAGCCACATTGATTGAATTCTTCAACGTTTCCCATTGATCATCCACATTCTGGAATAGAATCTCTAGATCAGACAATATATCAAATCTGTTCTGTACTTCTATGTTGAATTTGTTTTGTATTTCCTTGTCATTACTCAATGTACACAAATTATATTTAGTGTTTTCTGTTATATACTTGACTTTCTTCAACTTTATCCTCAACGTTCCTGTAAGTAATCTCTGGTCACTATAACAGTCAGCACTGGGAACTGTTTTTGCTATTGTTAGGGCGTTTCTAAATCTTCTGCTAATCAGAATGTAGTCAACCTTGTTTCTAATCCTGCTATCAGGACTCCTCCATGTCCATAATCTTCAAGAGTGTTTCTTAAACCAGGTGTTTCCTACAATCATTTCCTGTTCTTTTGCCCACTCTACGAGTCTGTATCCTCTTTCATTTCTTTCTCCTAAACCATAGTTTCCTACTGTGTATCTATCACCTTGATTTCCTACTTTTGTATTGTAGTCCCCTATTATGATGTTTATTTCTGAATGTTTACATTTCTTTAAGGCAGACTCCATGTCATTATAAAATTCATCTACATTATCTTCACTGGATTCTCCTGGTGGGGCATATACTTGATTAATATTTATGCGAAAAGGTCTGTCACTTAATTTAAGTCATATGAAAGAAATTTAAAGAGAGAGAGAGAGAGAGAGAGAGAGAGAGAGAGAGAGAGAGAGAGAGAGAGAGAGAGAGAGAGAGAGAGAACGAACGAACGAACGAACGAACAAACTTTATTTTCAAAGAGTTAATAAGAGAGAGAGAGAGAGAGAGAGAGAGAGAGAGAGAGAGAGAGAGAGAGAGAGTAGACGGTCAATCAATCAATCAGGTTCCGTCTCCACAATGAAGGTTGGCTGCAATGAATCTCCAACACTGTCTGTCTCTCGCCCTGACTGTATATTCTGTCACATTCATGTTCGTCCATCTCTTGATGTTACTTCCCACTAGTATCGTTTTCTATCTCTTGCTCGCTTGATTCACCCTTATGCTCCAGTATGTTTTTTTAATATGAGTGTAATGTCGTTCAATATTTCACTTGCCTCTTGTTTTATTTCTTTTATCCTCAGTGTTTCTAGAACCTCTGTATTTGATTGGTATTGTTTCCGTGACATACGACATATTCTTCTGTATATCCACATCTCCAGGGCCTCTAATTGACTTTCTAATTGCTTGTTCATTGTCAGGGCTTCCGCGCCATACCTCAGTGTTGCATATGCATAACATTTGACAATTCTCATGTTTAATGCGTTGTTAATCTCTCTAGATGTTAATACTGATTTCATGATGTACAAAACATTTTTGGGCATTTCTATTCTCTTATTTGTTTTCTTTTCTATTTCACTTCTGCCATCATCTGTTATTACATGTCCAAAATAGGAGCAACTTGTTGCTTGTTCTAGTAACTCCACATAACTCCCCGTTTACTGTGATGTTCATTGTTGACCTTTCCTTTCCACAGTTAATTATCAAAGACTCCGTTCTTTGAAGGTTGATATTGACACAACTTGTTCCGAGTACAAGTTACTAATAAGTCTGAAGTTCTTTCCGTCCACTCCTGTATCTTAAAGAAATGCAATTGATCGTTCATGTTGTACTCCATCAAAAGCTTTCTTGTAGTCTATAAAACATACTTGTATATTTTTGTGAACTTATATATATATATATATGTTTTTCAATCTGTATCATCAAACATATTATTACTTCTTTGGTTGGACTGTTTTTGCGGAACCCAACGTGTTCTTCAGCTACTTCTTCGTCTATTTTATTTTGAATTCCTTTTTTTTAATATGATCTTGAGGAGCATCTTAGTTATATGGCTCATTAATCTAACAGTTCTGCAATCCTCACAATCAAAACCAGACGGTGCTCTCTGCTCTCTGTTAGCTTCGAACGTTGGGCGGCGCTCATCAAACCCGACACCCCATATTGTGTCACCACCTTCGGGTGGAGGAGCGCAATTGGAAGGGTACAAGTCTTACCCTAGTGCGAGGAAATGCAACCTAAAGACTAACTGTCATGGAAGGACAACCCAGGCCCTAAGACGTGTTCGGTAATAGGATCGAAGCTCTGACAGGCTGACAGTAAGAACAGTGGCTTTGCTGATCCGGCAGCTTCTGTAGCTTGTCTTGATCCAGACGTATTGATATCAACTTTCCTCTGGAGTAAACTAAACACTTCTAGATAGGGATCATGTTACATGAGCAACACGTGATCTGTACAATTCAGCCCCGGTTGTCTGCTATGGAGAGGTATAAATCCGTCCCTGGTTCCCGCTTGGTTATAAGTTTTAATATAATTTGCGTACACATCAGATTCTATTTAATGATTGTTACTGAATATTACCAGGAAAATGCTATATCCCCTGTATTTACATATACAGCATGTTCTAGGTGCTGTTGGTGCTGTTGTCTTCCACTTCTCCCATTAGACGTCATGGGGAGGGGTTACTGAACTGCCAGAGCCTGTGACTAGCTCTTTCCTCCAATGTCCTATGTGATTCATGAGCATGTTTCTAGGATCTAGGTGCTACAAACCAGATATTGTAAACTAGTTGTAGTGTATTTGTTAGCAGATGACCGCTGGTTCTGTTAGACCAGAACACTGACGACAGTCACTGCAACAACACCACAGTAAAATCACAATGATAATAATAACAATAATAATATTATCATCAGCATTAGTAACAAAATATGAATGACAAGACGTTGGCGTTTGATAGGATTACGTTGCGAAATCCTGATAATAGCATAAAAAGAAAGTCCTTTCAGTGGAACCATCAGGGACATCAAAATGGAGAGAGACCTAAAACACGTGGAGAATATAATTGGAGACAGAGATGAATCATACAGATTGCGTGTAGGTAGCTGTTGGAAATATTAGACGATATGTCGCATTGGAACGAGGACGTTTGAGGACACCTATTCCAGTGATTTAAAAAAAACACCCATCGTTGCATTATCAGAGGCAATAGCCTATCCCGGCGCTTACTATTTATCACGATAATTATGATATTTCCGCAATAACACAGCCACTAGAAAACCATTTGTGTCTTGTGTGTGTGGAGACCTCTTAGTCTTAAATGAGCCTTTCGACACAATGTGATCCATAGATGCCCATTCGCCAGTGTTAGTGGTCAGATGTTCGTTATTCATATTTGTTAGGACCCAAAGTTCCCCAGGGGCAAGAATTGCCTCATGAAGTTCCAAGTCCCTGTGTGTCATTCGGATGTCCGCCTCTGTTGGTGGCCTACCAACAGCTTGTTAAATAGTTGAATGTAATATCTCAGAATCATTATATTAAATATTCTCTCCTACCATTCTATTTTGGATATATTCACCTGATTAAATATGTAAGCATCATTTTTTTTTTTTTTTTTGCGTTTCCATCCTGTTTCAGGATATTGCGGTCAACACCAGCATCTTTCAGCTGTATGTTCATTCCTAGGCTAGATTACGCTCATCAGCACGCCACGACTTTCTGAGCGACCGACTGCATTCTCTCATATGCCACTGGCACGACTCGAACCACTTCTAATTCTCGTGCGCTCATGTCAACCACGAAAGTATTCGAGGTTAACGGAGAAAGCTGCTAACTCCTCGGCCAGGGAGCATGTAAGCATGATACACGTGATAAATTTAATTGTTTGATTAATTCGAATACCTTCATATTACTCTATTTGTGTGTATCTGCATCCAATTATATGTTTTCACTGATACAATTTTCTTTTGTAAATCAGGATGTTTAGAATAAAAATATGAATGAAAACCCCCCTCTTGCGACTGAAATTGAATTTTATTCGCCCTTTAATTAAATCAGCATGAAGATATTTTTCATTCCTTGGCCATTGCATCTCCTTGACTAGAGGGAAAGACACATTTATTTTTTAAATATTTTCTCACAAAGAAGGTAAAACCAAATTCGAAAGATGCACTGGAAGATTCGAAAGTGCATTTACAAATTACCTAGATCTTGGTGGACTATAGGAAGTGATAAGTGTGTGAGCAATTCTCCTGTGAATGCTGATTTGTGTCTTCATCACTATAGTCTCATCATCATAATCATCATTATCATCATCATCATCATCATCATCATCATCATCATCATCATCATCATCATCATCATCATCATCATCATCATCATCATCATCATCTAGCAAGTCCTTCGCAGAAGGGTACTATCAAACCAACCGGCCGAATATTATCTGCATCTCTTACTAGTTCTCCTGCCTCATCACCCTGTGCCCAAGATGTCTGCAATACCAGATGACTGTGCCCATCCTGTGTGCTGGTCTTCCCCTGCCCTCTCTC